>CM042415.1:5681999-5975440 GCA_023634145.1 Thymallus thymallus
TTGCTGGCCTTTTCTCTCCAGCTGCCACCGGCCACCGTTAGGTCACCTACGCTCTGCCCGCCATATGTTTCTCATTATTCCTGTTTGGATCGCGCTGCTCACTGGGTGGGAGGATGAGAGGGGGAGAGGGAGGGAAGGGGTGTCTTTGACCCTGTCCGGGGCAGACCTTGCCTATAAACAGACACACAGACGCGTAGACAGACCCCACAAAATATGCTGAGCAACAGGGAATGGCTTCCTGCTCTGCTCCACCCCCCCATATGGCCTGAGCTGGCCCCCAGAGAGAGAGAGAGAGAGAGAGAGAGAGACAGGCTCTAAGCAGGCAGACACTCAGTCATGTCCCGATGGAGCCTTTGTCATGCACCTCAACCCCTGCTCTGCAGCCTCCAAAGTTCATGTCCGCCCAGGCTTACGGAGGTCTCACCCTGGGCCTGGAGCGACGTGCTGATCAGGGGCTGTGAAAACAAAGCCCACATCTCTCCCCTGGATTACTAGTAGTCCAGGGGTAGGTTTCAAACCCCAGGACCTCAGGGCAGACACAAACAGGGGCGCGGTACACACTCTGGGGGTCCAGCTGAGCCCATCCGGACTGGGCCGGAGACCAAGCTCAGAAAGCTTGTTCAGAACACTCTTCCACGGTTCCCTGAATGCAAAACAAGCATACCTGCAAATGAATGAGCTCACACTTACATACTGTAGGAGTTATGTTTGTGTCTTAGAAAAGCATTTAAAAGGGTTGTAGGACTAAGCTTGTGAGGGACAAGTCATATCAGTCTTTTTAAAATCAGTTACGCACACACAAACATACCGTGCGATGATCTACAGTGCGTCTGGATGGTTCGTACGTGTATCCATTCTGTTCTGTGTCTGTGTGTTGTAGACTGCTCTGGTGGTGGAGATCCCTCCCTACAAGAACCAGAGAATATCCAGCCCAGTGCAGGTCAACTTCTACGTCTGTAATGGGAAGAGAAAGAGGAGCCAGTACCAGCGCTTCACCTACCTCTCCCCAAACGGTAACACCACAAACCTTCAGGTTTACCTCCTCACTTCCATGTGGTTTAGCGGCTACTAGTGTTGCTTGATAAATGATAAAGGGCTCATACATGCTCATGCATTATACCTGTGGTGTTACCAAATTATACCTTTTAGTGTTTCCCCCTTAAATAATTTTTCGCTCCACAAAAACCCATGCAATCTGTTGTAGCTTCGTTAGTGCCTGACACCGCAGCATCACAGGCTCTGTTGAACGAGGGCAGAAGTGAAGCAGAAGATGTGAGGTGTGTTTATTTGGTTGCGAGCTTGAGTTCTCCAGTGATGAGGTATGAAGTGTTGACTGACAGAGCCTCTTGGCATTGTTGATGTTAAGTTTAGAGGTCAATCGCTGAACCGTCGACCTTGCTCGCACACCACACCTCACACACAACTGACGGGAACATCCAGCAAACACAACTCACGGTCTGCACTACACACTCATGTGCCCACTGGTCTCCACGTTTATAGTTGGCTTGACACATTGGAATCTGAAGAAGTTATTGGGATTAGGAGTAATTTCACAGTCTTACATCACCAACTAAATACCTCTCGTTCTGGTTTCAAGTATAGACACATTGATGCTGCTAGAAACATTGTTAATTTTTTCACAGCTTGCTGCAACTCTCTCTCTCTCTCTCTCTCTCTCTCTCTCTCTCTCTCTCTCTCTCTCTCTATCTCTATCTCTCTCTCTCTCTCTCTCTTTCTCTCTCTCTCTCTCTCTGTTTATATCCCATGTTAAATTAAGAATCAGGTCCAATAGTGCTTAAACACAGCATTCACCTTTTAACTTCAATGATCACCAGCTGCTATTGTAGCCTGGAGGAGATAAGAAGCAATGGTTCAGGCCTTTGGACAGGAGAGAGGCTGCATCACCACCTTGACAAAGAACAAACAGCCCTATTTGGAGATGGTTGATGGGAGCAAGAGAGTAAAAGAAAGAGTGAGTGAGAAAGAGATTTAGAAAGGGAGAGGTGAGGAGGGGGGAGTAGAGAGAGAGAGAGAGGGGGAGGGAAGAGAGGGAGAGAGAGGGGGGTAGGGAAAGAGCGAGAGAGGGAGAGACAGGACATTTTGGGTAACTGGCACTAGCAGAGCGAGCGGTGGTGGGAGTTGAGGACAGACAAACTCTGGCCATATTTGGCAACCCCATACGAACCAGGGAGACAGACAATGAGATAAGCTGCATAAGGAGAAGACGCATCACTCTTTGACCGTTGCATTTTCAAGTCATTTTCACAGAGAGTCAACATGATCCAATTAACTGATGAATGGGGTGTGCTCTCTGTTACGATGCCAAATAAACAAAATTGCAGTGGGGACCACACAAGCAGTGTCTTTATGATGGAACATAATGCAGTCAAAGGTACCAGACCTTCTTATTTCTATTTCTATTTTGATATTTATTTAAACTGGGTGGGTTAAGCCCTGAATACTGATTGGCTGAAAGCTGGGGTATATCAGACCATATACCACAGGTATGACAAAGATTTTTTTTTTTTACTGTTCTAATTTTACCGTTTATAGTAGCAATAAGGCTATTATAAACGTGGCCGTGGTATATTGCCGATATACCACACCTCCTCGGTCCTTAAAGCTTAAATATAATTTATTCAACACAATAGTCAACAAGCTATAATAAACAACTCAGACAATGCATAGTAGCGATAGTGCCGCATTTCGCTACAGAGCTCATTTCCATCCGTAGTCCCTGAAAGTCCCTGAGTTTTACCACTGATCTAGTTCCTCTGCATGTCTGTCTGGCCATGGACACGTGTCTGGTTGAAGTGGCCCTCTACTGTATATGACTTTAGAAAACAGGGCTGTTTCAACAGGGCTGAGGTAAAAGAGAAGCCTTCATTATATCTGTCCAAGATAAGATACAGGTTGTCATCAAAGTAAAAAAATCTCTAAGTCACAAGGAGGATAATTATAACAGTGATATATAAATAGCAAAGGAGAGGAAAACCTGGTTATTTTTGCTTTTGAGGGTTTCACTGTGTGAGATTGTTTGAACACATAAATAGAGAGCCAACTCAGCACTGTGGCCAGGTAAGGGGGGGGGGGGGTGGTTGTGTGTGTGTGTGTGTGTGTGTGTGTGTGTTATATAAAGGTTGCTTTCATCACTTCCTCCTTCACCCATCTGACCTACTTCAAGCACAGTTGTGGTCGTCAATGACGCTTTCGAAAAATAACTCACTCGTCTCATCTTAGAAAAAAAAGCTAAACCGCCACATAAAATAGCCCCGCTTGTTTGAAAAAGTGGAAGGACGAAACAAACAATCTGCGGCCCACAGATCGCTATAAAAAAACTATTTGTATTTTCCACTGTAGTCGCATCATGCTTTCTCTACTGATTCGTGTCAAAACAGGATCGGACAAGTGTGTGAAAAGGTCTATTGAACATGTTGACAGCCCAAAGCTTTCACTGTAGCACCTCAAACCTGTACGCCGTAGCTAAATGCCCAAGTAAGGAAACAAGAGATAATATGTATTTGTATGGTTTCCTCTCTACCTTCTAAATAGCACAGTCATATATCATGGGAGAGGCATTGTTTCTGTCGTGTAAACATCATCTGATTCTCATCTCCCTTTCAGTTTAGTCATGCCTCAGAGCTAGTACGAATATTATTATAAGATGCAGTCTGGAGGATTGGAAACGATTGAGTCTTTGCCAGGTTTGCCAGGTGAAGATGAGCTTGAATGAAAAGGATGTCATGGGCCTGTTTTGTCCTACACAGGCAAGAAAGGAGTAGCGGATTTGAACCCCTGCTTATTCCAGATGTTATCTGGAATATTCTTCAGAATTTCAAATTGGCAATTAGCATGGTAATAATGCCGTTGCATATTGATGCCAAAACAAAAGAATGTAATTTGTCTTTTTTATTGCCTTTGTTTTTCTCCATATGCTTTTCATTGTCCTCCATTGTCCTCACATGTTAGTCCAAGTCATTTGATGACTAAAGCTTAATAAGCTTGTCGGAAAAGTACGTTGTCATGAGTTACAATTTGAGAGGAGAAAGATCCAAGAATCTAAGCATTATGTCACTCTGAAGTTATTCCTTTTTTTTTTTTTTACTCTAAAATGCGCTGCTGGCAGCGGTTGTGGTTTGTATAAATCACCACGTGTCCGATGTTGCGATGAACCTACAGCACAAGCGTCCTCGTCTTCCTCCTAGTGTGTGTGAGTGTGAGCGTAACTTTTCTCTTCCCAGCTCATTTCCAATCACTCTTGCGTGAGTAAAGACGTGCCGTCCTTTTCTTCTATAAGAAACAGTTCCACGAAACCACATAAAACAACAAACGCTAAAAGCGCTGACGAAAGCCCAACCGAAGTCAGTTCTCGGAATGCTTTTATTTTCACAAGCCGTTCGGATAATAGATTGGCTTCTATTATTAACACGAACGGGTGCTACTGCTGATTCCTGGCCATAGGTTTGTGGTCTGAGACATGGGAGGGAGGAGAGAGAGGGGTATGTTCAGAAGAAGAGAGAGACATACATGATAACTTAACTAACCGCACACTGTGAACTTCTCCCCAAAGATGTGTCATGTTAACCAAACTGGAGACTGAGACGTTTCCGTGTTTCCAGGTTAGGACAGTGACTAACATACACACAAATAAACACTCACAGACACACTCACACTCACACACGTACATGGCCTACATAGACTAGGACACCAGATTGCGATCACAGTGGAACGTAGAGAATTAGACACATGTGAGTTGATGACTACCACCATGAAGCGCCACCTGCTCCATTCTGAATATCAGAGATACAGCTAGCATACTCTTTCCTGAACACATGACCTGACTGGGAAAAACTCTGGGCCCTGGTGGTCATCTGCTATAACTAGGACCTGGAGTTTTTCCTAGTCAGGCCACATGGTCAGGAAAAACACAGGACCCTAGGTATAATGCATTGTACACACTCTTTCCACAGTGCAATCAAACCAGCACTTTTATAGAGACAGTAGAGCAACCACTCCATAGTTCCACTCTGAGAGCAGAGCAGCCAATTGTAATGAGATTCAGAGTGCATCCCAGAAAACCCTCTTGACCGGCTGTTTATTCACTTCACACGACAACCTGCCAGGCCTAGGCCATCTGTGCTCAACACCCCACAAACCCGTCCTCGAACCCTCACCCCCATCCCTGGGAGGAAACCAGTTCCCAATAAATACCCTGATCAAGCCTGATCACTTTAATGCGAGCAGACAGACACAGAGAGCCAGAGATGGGGAGAAAAACATGTGCAGAAGGTAAACTGTCTGTGGGCCAGAACCTGCAGGTTGGGAGGAAATAAAAGCCAGCTGGGGATGGGACTCACAGGATGAATCTGCTTACATGGAAGGAGGGACACACACACACAGATAGCTGGAAGGAGTGATCAGAGAGACTGGGCGGGAGACATATTGAGGAATGATCAGTTAGAGTGGGGGAGACAAATAGAGAAGGATGGAGGAGAGGAGAGCTCAAAGGATCCCTCTGTCTCTCATTCTGCAGATAGGAAAGGAGAGGTATGCTGTGACAGAGCATGCGAGTCTCAGGGAAAGTGGGAGACTTTGAAGCTGTGCCTGATTTACGAAATAAATCAGATTACCACATATTCTGTGTTTTACTATGCATGTAGGGTTTACACTTTTGGGACTATTCCATTGGTTCCATTGCAATAGGCAAGCTCAATCAAACGCAGCTAAAGTATAGAAAACAGAACACAAATTCTAGACCTAGCGTGAACTCAAGTCTGGCCTATGGAGAGCCTGCTACAAGGCCTAGTATGATATTCCCTAATAAGTGTATGGAGTCGTCATCCTGGGACTTTTCTAAGGATACAGACCTTACCTAGGGAGCCTCTGGGCCAGCTGGGCCGGTCCCGTAGCTCTGACAAGACTGACGTAAACGGGCTTCCCACTGGGTAATCACACCAGCTCATCTCACCCCAAAGGAGACTGGGGGTGTGAAAGTTATTATCTCAGTTAAGTCCTGGCCCAACAATAATAACATCATAACATCATGATAGAGCTGTTTTTTTTTCATCTGATAAAAACACTCATTTATTCAGACAATGGAAGTAGATTTAAGAAATGCTTATTGGTACGATTAAAAACAACATGTTTCGGAGTTACGCCTTCATCAGGATTTACTTATTCTTACTTTGTTACTGAAAAGTAACTATTATTAGAAATAAACTTATGATGGGCTGAATAGAGTGTCAGAAGACATTTAGAGTGATTCAGACTTTGCCAAAACACTTATGATTGGCATCAAACACTAACCACACCCATTAACACATTTAACTGTGTGTAGAAATAGCAACAGACAGTGCATGTATTGTGACTCAGACGCATTTTGTTATTCATCTGGGTGTCTTAATTCAAGCCTAGTTGTGTCACAGGACTCGTGGGGGTTTTATAAAGCATGTGGGGGTTTTATAAAGAGTTTTTCTTAGAGCAACTTGCCATTTACGTCTTTTCATTAGGGTTTGGGTCTGTGTGTGTGTGTGTGTGTGTGTGTGTGTGTGTGTGTGTGTGTGTGTGTGTGTGTGTGTGTGTGTGTGTGTGTTTGTGTGTGTGTGTAACTGGAAGATATGTTAAAATATTCAATAAATAGTGCAAACGTCATGGTCAGTCTCCTGAAGATGAAAAGTGATCTTGATGATCACACAGCCCGGAAACCTACTGATGATTGTCAGTCCAAACTAATCAGGAAATGGCGTAAACATCTCCCAAATGGACTCTGAGTGAGTTGGAAGACGGCGGCATGAGCAAGTGGGGTCATAGCTCTCTCCTCCTGCATTAGCTGAAGTCAGAGCTCCTGAAACCGCAGGCATACCATACTCTTAAGGAGCACGGTCCACCCCAATCAAATCATTATTTTTCTCTCTCTCTCTCTCTCTCTCTCTCTCTCTCTCTCTCTCTCTCTCTCTCTCACTCACTCACTCACTCACTCACTCACTCACTCACTCACTCACTCACTCACTCACTCACTCACTCACTCACTCACTCACTCACTCACTCACTCACTCACTCAACAATTGCTTTTGGAGCATGGAGGCCTAGGGGTCCAGGGCTCCTGCAGCAGCAGCCCAGCCGCTATAAAGCTTCTTTTATAGAATATCAGAGCTGAAGGAGAGTCCAAAGAAAATAGTGCCGTTTCATGATTAGAGCCAGCTGTGGCTTTCTGCTCTGATGAGTCATCTAATTTTTCTTTTTTTTGGGGTGGGGGGGGGGGGTGGGGTTCTGAGCTGGCGTTTGAGTGGCCCAGCCAATGACACAGAGTCTCTTTTAATTGGTGGTTGTTTGTTTGGTTTTGGAGGGTATCCTACCCACAATCCATCTCACTACACCAACTCCTTTACTCAGACTCTCAGTCGCTCATTCAGCCACGTGGACCTACCTCACGTTTCTAATCTCTCTCTCTCTCTCTCTCTCTCTCTCTCTCTCTCTCTCTCTCTCTCTCTCTCTCTCTCTCTCTCTCTCTCTCTCTCTCTCTCTCTCTCTCAGTCTCGATAATAAAGACCGAACCAAATGATGAATATGAGCCTCTGAGGGCTCAGGGGCTGTCTGTTCATTCCAAGCCTTACTATGGCCAACCCAGGCTCACTCCTATCATACCTGTGGGGGACGCTGACACCTGCCCGGTCGGGGTTTATCCTCCCTGCCCGCCTTGCCATGGCAGCATGTCCACCTCCTCCTCCAGTTCCAGCCCATCACTGCACGAACTGTCCCCCGTGGCTTACCCCAAGTGCCTCTCAACCAACCCTACGCACGCCCACACCGGCCCCTTGGTGCCCGCCATCCAGGAGACGCCAGGGCAGCGCCCAGTGCCACTGGTCCACCCTTCCTCGCCCGACCACGCTCCACTGGGCATGCTCCACTCCCAGGGCAGCAGCCCGCATCATATTGGTAGCCCCGGTGCCCATGGCTACCACCCGCTCTATTCCAACAGCAGCCCCTCCTCCTCACCTGGGTCCCACCCTTCCACTCCAGGGGGGGCAGCAGAGAGCCAGTTCGCCCAGGCATCACCTTACAGCCCAATCCAGGGACAGAGCCAGACCCAGGCTAGGAGCAGCCCTCCCAGCCTGCTGCCGGAGGACGTCAGCCCTCCCTCCTTAGCCGTCACCGTCAAGCGGGAACCCCAGGATCTGGACCAGATGTACCTGGACGATGGTGAGTCACAAGAACAAGGTGTATCTACCTAGACCTGTCAGTCAAAGTCATCATCATCATCATCATCACGTTGGTGTTGTTTTTCCTTATGAAAACACAGGGTCATTACATAAACTTTACACCTTTGCTTGTTTATACACCCACCCCCACACCCACCCACACCCACACCCACACCCACCCACACCCACACCCTTTCCCCGCATCTCCCTCTTTCCTGTCGCATTTCAGCCATGGGTTTACGTCAGATTTGTTAATTTTAGACATTCCAGATACATTTTGTTTTCGCAACTACCGTGTATGTTGTCCGGCTTTATTTTAACAGTCAATTGGGCCTTGATGGGATTTAGAAACAATCTGTCAAAACATCAGAAGCGGCGAGGTCAGGCAGGGAGTAAGAGAACAGTGGCGCACGCGTGCCGGCCCCGACTGTTGACACAAGGACTAATGAAGGAAGCAAAACAATGGCTAGGGGTTTCCTGAGCTGCAACGCTTCCCCCCCCTCGCTGCGAGGGATGTCAGGAGGGAGGAGGCGCTTTTGTTTTCCTATGTTTTCCCTGCGGAGGGTGTAGTGTTGGAGCTGACGTCATCGAGGGAGGCTGGGGAGGCTGGGGGGTCACCAGAGTCCCACTGGATGTATGCCCAGGCACAGCCAGGGGAACAGGGGAACGCAGGGTTTGTGTGTAGACCCCCTATGAACACTCAATGTGTCCGTCCGTCCCCCACCCCATAATCGTCCCTCCCTCTGGTCACTCCCAGCCTGTTATGGCCCTGTCGGGGTTGCTCATCACATTGTTGTTGTGCTCTGATTGTGCGGTACACAGCATCCGTAGCTGCATCCAAACGGGGGGAACAAGGCCCAACTCAACTCAGGAACATCTCTCTTCGTGTGCACCTTATATTTAACTTCGACTGTGTGTGTGTGTGTGTGTGTGTGTGTGTGTGTGTGTGTGTGTGTGTGTGTGTGTGTGTGTGTGTGTGTGTGTGTGTGTGTGTGTGTGTGTGTGTGTGTGTGTGTGTGTGTGTGTGGGTTTAGTAGCGGTGCTGTAATTGAGTTGAAACGTGATTGTCAGCAAAATCTGTCCGTCCCGTTAGTCCTCACCTCGTGACGTCTGTCTCTTATCAACTCCATAAAATGAGCATCGACAACAGTCAACTAGGACGTTCTACAAGTCTTTGTCACTTCACACATCCAGAACTAACATTTATCTTCTGACTCTGCACCAGCTCCTGACATATTTCCCCTAACAGTATATTGAAACAAGAGAACACTGGTACTAAAACCCGAAGGAAATACGATTAGCGTTGTCATGCACATGTCTAATTCCTTTCCAAACTTCTCAGAAGTTATGGCAGGCAAAGGAGCCAGAGTATGAGAATTAATTGAATAAGAGTGAAACCCAAGCTTTATTTTTTGCTAAGTAAAAGGTTGTTAGGGGTTCATTTTACGCTGTAATGTGTAAAGTATGGAAATATAAAAAATTTGCCCAACTGCTATAAGTTATAAACCTTAAGGAGTAACCTTGTCTTCATGCTCCACCGCCACCACCACCACCCCGTCCACTGTCACTTTAGCGGTGCCCATATCACTGGACACGCCCATATCTCTGGACCCAGTGGCCAAATGTTATTGGCCGTGTGATTACAGATGCATTAGAGACTCCCTGGAATGCGTATTGATTGGTAGAGGCCTACCAAGGCGTCCCTGGTAAAACCTTGGCACGCTGCAACCTCACCTCATCTAATGTCTTGAATAAGCATCTGTGGTGGGCTAACTGCGCTCCTGGAGTCCCGGTAAGTGTGCGGTGGTAACAGCATACCCCAAAGGCATCTGCACTCTGTACCGCTCAGGCCCAACGGCCCCATTCCGGACCATTCCGGACCCCTCAAATGAGCCTGAGGTAAAACATAAATTAGAGCTGGGAGAAGTCGGCGAATGGCGAGCTCCCTTTCCACAGTCATTATCGTATGTTAGCGAGTTGCTCCATTAGTGGGGCGACGGTAGGGGATGATCTCACCAGGCGGTTAGGCGGGCGGTGGGGATTTAGCGTTAGCCGCGTAGCATAGTGTCCCACCCTGACCTGTTTGGAGCCAGTGATTTGAGCTCTGCAGAGGGACGACACTTGAGCTTCCCCAGAGTGGAGCGCCTCTCACCCTCAGGCCTCGGGCTCTCATCAGCCAGAGGAAATGACTCTCACTGGCCTTCGGCATGCACGGCTAACCCAGCCCCCAAGAAATCACTCAACCTATCAACAGGCTGAGCTACTGTACCGCAAGGAGCTCTGTTGTCAGTGTGGGGTAGACATGTAGGAAATCTAGAGGGGGAGTGGATGACAAGTTGAACATAAGCCCCTCTAACTGCCCTTCAACCCCCTACCCCCTCCCAGCTAGCACCACTCCATCCACTACTTCTGGGATGGAGCATTGGAGCCTCGAGGCTAGCTAACTGCAGGACATTACGCACCGTATGTCTGTAAAAGGGTGCCCCAAGGCTTTTTGGGTAATATCCAGGAGCTGCGATTGTATTTAAATTGATGAATGATCAGCTGGCTTGTGCTGGGGATGTATTTAGGACTGCTGGCCTGCGGACGCCATTGGTTCACTGCAGCAGGGGTCTGTCTGTCTCACGAAAGCCAGGAGAGTTGAGTGTGCGAATAAACCTGGACCAAGGTCCATGGATTGATGGTTAGGGGGAATTGAAGCAAGATGTATGTTAAAGTGAATTTTCGAAAGCTAGCTCTAGAAGTCTTTGTATTGTTTCTGGCCCATTGTCATACGCCAAACGCAATATATACATATTTAATGTGAAGTTTACATTAAACAGAAGTTTCTCAAGTAAAAACATACCTTTCACGTTGAGTCATAGTCCTTGCTCTCTCTAATCCGGAGCGATTTACAATACATATGGCATTGAGTACATTGATGACATCAATAAAAACAAATCAAATCCAATTGTATTGGTCCCATACACATATTTAGCAGATGTTATTGCGGGTGTAGCGAAATGCTTGTGCACTAATATCTAACAATTCACAACAATACATGCAACACACAGTAAAAAACGATGGGCTAATAATAACACACAAAAAAAAAACAAATACTGCAAAGTTGCTTAGAGGCTAGAAGCAGCGCTGCCCTATCTGTCGGTGCCGTCTTGCTAACGAAGTTACAATAGAAGTAATGAAGAATGAGGAGAGCGGTATATTTATGCTTGCGTTGTTAGCCTGGCTAATTAACCCATAAAACGGGGCTGTGATGACGCCACGTTTTGTCACACGTCCTAGCCGAGCTGCATTTGCAGTGACGTCATACCCCCTCCCGTCACACACACATACATATCCGCTTTGATCTTAGACTTGGCTGCTGTTTACACGGCAGATTTGAAGGCTTTGGACCACATTACGCCAGTACTCGATCCATTAGTACTTATGAAGGCCTCTTTGTCCCTGTGTGTGTGTGTGTGTGTGTGTGTGTACGTGTGATGTGGTCGTAGTATAGCGGCCTGGGCATCTGTCTGGTCTAGCAAGGCTAGCCGCTGTGTGTCTTCTCTACTTAGCGTCTGGTGCGATGGGTGATATCATGAAGCGCAGCTGAACCAGCACGGAGCTAACACTAATCAGCCAGCCAGACTCTTACCATCTGGTTACAGCTGAGTACAGAGGGGCCTTATTCACCCACATGAGAAAAACACAACCAAATGTACACTGATTTCTGACACTTGACATGTGTATTCTGATTGCCTCATATTTCAGGGTCAGTTTTCCACTAGTTGTTTCCTCCCCAACTCAGTTTTTCTACCATTGAAACTGATGCATGAGGCAGAGAGGCAGACGTCAATGGCAACAGGTTTCTAGACAGACCTCGTCTTTCCTCTCTCTCTTTCTCACTCCTTCTATCCATTCCCCAACAACAATACAGAATTCTAACATTTCTGAGGGTCTCCGTCCGACACCGTTCCCCTCCGACGGCAACTCAAGCTTTTCTCATGGAAACTTTTACACATCCTGGCAAGGTGCCCAGACCCCAGGACTCTGCAAAACCCCTAATGATGATTGAGAGCGTGTCCGCACCGCTCTGAAAACATGCTGAGTCTGTGTGTGTGTGTGTCGCGAGGCTGGCGCGGAGGTGGGGTGAGGGGGTTCATTAAAGAAGCTGCGGTTTGGGGGGGGGGGGGGGTCTAATGGGACGGACTCTGAGCTGCTGTTATTGAGTTGCTCCCGTGTGTGTGCTTGCTCGCGTGCGTCCTTCCTGCATGTGTGTGTTTGTCTGTGTTTGCGAGCCACCGTGTGTGTGTGAGGTGGAAAGATAGACCATCTGATGGTCAGCCGTTAGCGGTTAGAGCCTGTGCTTTTACAACACTCGCCCTTTGACCCCCAGCTTTGCTGGGAGGAGGCGGAGCCTGAGCTAATAGAGGCGGGATAGCAATACTATCTGTTGGTTAAGTGCTGGGTCAAGACCTCCTATCCCCACGGCTTATGCTTCATGTTATTGACAGGTATAATAGAAGGGTGATGGCTTCTTTATTATTCATGACTTCAGAGAGGACTTTTTAATATTGTTATTATTGCTGCGTTTTCATGTTAGGAAACTTTTCCAGGCAGGACCTTGAACTGATGGTGGATAAAGGAGGGTTTAGGCTTTTGGGAAGTTTTATAATGGTAGGAAAAAAATTATACAATGCTGTATGATAGGCCTCCAAGAACCATTGAGGGCTTAGGAGATGGTTCGAGAAATTATGAACATCACTAAATCAAATCAAATCAAACCGAGTCCGAGTCATTGTGCAGGGACAGTGTATCAACTGCAGATCTACTACTAGAATCAAAACCATGTCTTGTACCTTGTGATTTAAACAAATATTTTTCTAATTTTTGAATTCTAATTACATGGACTGGCCCAATGTACTGTTAGTCACGATTAATATCCTTTCTTTGCGTACCACATTACTTACGTATAAAGTAGGATATGCTATGCAATGACTTAGAAATAAGATTAAGTCCTAAGCAAGGTGTGTGTGTGTGTGTGTGTGTGTGTGTGTGTGTGTGTGTGTGTGTGTGTGTGTGTGTGTGTGTGTGTGTGTGTGTGTGTGTGTGTGTGTGTGTGTGTGTGTGTGTGTGTGTGTGTGTGTGTGTGTGTGTGTGTGTGTGTGTGTGTGTGTGTGTGTGTGTGTGTGTGAAGCACTTTGGATTACCTTTAGCACTGTGTTCTGTTTCCTCTCAGTGTGCTTTTATCTCTGTCCTCTTGGCCAGGCTTGAGAAGCTCTCTGGTTCCTGTTTGGGACCAGCTGCTTTCTATATGTTTCCCCCTATTATTATTTGGGGCTGCAGGTAGCCGATTGGTTAGAGTGTTGGGCCCGTAACTGAAAGGTTGCTGGATTGAATCCCTGAGCTGACAAGGTAAAAATCTGTCGTTCTGTCCCTGAACAAGGCAGTTAACCCACTGTTCCTTGGCTGTCATTGAAAATAAGAATTTGTTCTTAACTGACTTGCCTACATCTTCCTTTATTTAACCAGGTAGGCCAGTTGAGAACAAGTTCTCATTTACAACTGCAACCTGGCCAAGACAAAGCAAAGCAGTGCGACAAAAAACAACACAGAGTTACACATGAGAATATAACAAACGTACAGTCAATAACACAATAGAGAATCTATATACAGAGTGTGCAAATGTAGTGCAAAATGCAGTAAGGTTAGGAAGGTAGGACAATAAACATACTATATGGAAGTTATACACTACCATTCAAAAGTTTGGGGTCACTTAGAAGAAGAAAAGCCAATTTTTTGTCCCTTAAAATAACATCGAATTGATCAGAAATACAGTGTAGACATTGTTAATGTTGTAAATGACTATTGTAGCTGGAAAAGGCTGATTCTTTTATGGAATATCTACATAGGTGTACAGAGGCCCATTATCAGCAACCATGAATGAAGGCTATTTCATGCGAGAAATTGCCAAGAAACTGAAGATTTCGTACAACGCTGTGTACTACTCCCTTCACAGAACAGTGCAAACTGTCTCTAACCAGAATAGAAAAAGGAGTGGGAGGCCCCGGTGCACAACTGAGCAAGAGGACAAGTACATTAGAGTGTCTAGTTTGTTTTGCGGGGACTATTTAATGACGCTGCCAGGTGAGGAATTGTGAGGCTTCTGTTTCTCAAACTAGACACTCTAATGTACTTGTCCTCTTGCTCAGTTGTGCACCGGGGCCTCCCACTCCTCTTTCTATTCTGGTTAGAGACCGTTTGCGCTGTTCTGTGAAGGGAGTAGTACACAGCGTTGTACGAGATCTTCAGTTTCTTGTCAATTTCTCTCATGGAATAGCCTTCATTTCTCAGAACAAGAATAGACTGACGAGTTTCAGAAGAAATTCTTTGTTTCTGGCCATTTTGAGCCTGTAATCAAAGCCATAAATGCTGATGCTCCAGATACTCAACTAGTCTAAAGAAGGGCAGTAGTATTGCTTCTTTAATCAGTACAACAGTTTTCAGCTGTGCTAAAATAATTGCAAAAGTGTTTTCTAATGATCAATTAGCCTTTTAAAATGATAAACTTGGATTAGCTAACACAACATGCCATTGGAACACAGGAGTGATGTTTCCTCTGTACACCTATGTAGATATTCAATTAAAAATCAGCCGTTTCCAGCTACAATAGTCATTTACAACATTAACAATGTCTACACTGTATTTCTGATCAATTTGATGTTATTTAAAAAAACAAGGACATTTCTAAGTGACCCCAAACCTTTGAATGGTAGTGTAAATACAGCTCTGGAAAAAATTAAGAGACCACTGCAAATTCTACATGTATGGCAGCCATTCAATTCCAGTGTCTGTTGAATTCCAACACAGGCACACTTCATTCTACTGAATGAGGTACTTATTAGGTGATCACCTAAACCAAATCTTATTTAATGAGGAAAATTATAAAAACCACTGCTGTGGTCATCACTATCCTCTTGCAATAGGACCAGCTGCCTGCAAAAACAGTGCTAGTAGTACCTCAAAAGAAATTGGAATAAAAAAATAACTATTGGCCATGCCGAAAGAGTTAAAAAGGAAAGCTTTAAGTGAAGAAAAGAAGGGTTCGGTTGCTTCCATCCTTAAAATTTCAAAGACGGGGGTTCATAAGAACAAGGTCAAGCAGCAGACATTGGGGACAACAAAGCTACAGACCGGCAGAGGGAGAAAACGACTCTCCACTGACCGGGATGACCGCCAACTCATTCGAATGTCACTGAACAACCGTAGGATTGAATCAAGTGGTCTACAAAAAGAATGGCAAACGGCAGCTGGGGTGAAGTGCACGGCGAGGACGGTTCGAAACAGGCTCCTAGGGGCAGGGCTGAAGATGTGCAAAGCTAGAAAAAAGCCCTTCGTCAATGAGAAGCAAAGAAGAGCCAGGCTGAGGTTTGCAAAAGACCATAAGGATTGGACCGTAGAGGACTGGAGTAAGGTCATCTTCTCTGATGAGTCCAATTTTCAGCTTTGCCCAACACCTGGTCGTCTAATGGTTAGATGGAGACCTGGAGAGGCCTACAAGCCACAGTGTCTCGCACCCACTGTGAAATATGGTGGAGGATCGGTGATGTGCTTCAGCAAGGCTGGAATCGGGCAGATTTGTCTTTGTGAAGGACGCATGAATCAAGCCACGTACAAGGTTGTCCTGTAAGAAAACTTGCTTCCTTCTGCTCTGACAATGTTCCCCAACTCTGAGGATTGGTTATTCCAGCAGGACAATGCTCCATGCCACACAGCCAGGTCAATCAAGGTGTGTATGGAGGAACACCAGATCAAGACCCTGTCATGGCCAGCCCAATCTCCAGACCTGAACCCCATTGAAAACCTCTGGAATGTGATCAAGAGGAAGATGGATGGTCACAAGCCATCAAACAAAGCCGGGCTGCTTTAATTTTTGTGCCACTAGTGGCATAAAGTCACCCAACATCAATGTGAAAGACTGGTGGAGAGCATGAAAGCTGTGATTGAAAATCAGGGTTATTCCACCAAATATTGATTTCTGAACTCTTCCTAAGTTAAAACATTTAGCATTGGGTTGTTTAAAAATGAATATGAACTTATTTTCTTTAAATTATTCGAGGTCTGACAACACTGCATCTTTGTTGTTATTTTGACCAGTTGTCAATAAATGCTGTAAATGACAATATTTTTATTTGGAATTTGGGAGAAAGGTTGTCAGTAGTTTACAGAATAAAACAAAAATGTTCATTTTACCCAAACACATACCTAGAAATAGTAAAAACTGATAATTTTGCAGTGGTCTCTTAATTTTTTCTAGAGCTGTATATTTCTATTCATTAATATAACATTTAATCAATTTCTTATTGAATAAAACCACACAATCCTTCGTTTTAAGCTAACGATGGATGCTTTTGCTCAGGAGTGTAGGAATATGTGCCGCTTTCTGCCCAATTAGGGTTATTTCTGGGCAATATTTATATTTAGGGGACCCCTTTTCTCTCAAGAGCACCCCCAGAGGCAAAAGTTCTGTATTCTCTTTAAATGTCAAGCTATTAAGTTCCATTGGCTCTGGGTGTTTTCAAATGTGTTCCTACAGGCCCGGCAGCTTAACCACAGTAGTCTGCCCTGCTTTCGGCCGCTCCGTCACTGTGAAAGAATCCGTCTACCACGTAACTGCAGCTCTGTATCTAAACAAATTGGGTCTCTCCAAGTCAGAGGCCTGATGTAATTAGATGCAAGACCAGATTTCCTTTTTAATGGGTTTTGTGTTTGTGAAAGAATGCTCAGATGTCAGGAATGCTTTGAGACGTTTTGCTACTGTGAGAGTGATTATTGTCTAATTTGTCCATGCTGTGCGCACACGGTTAGGTACAGTACGTGAACTGATTTAGGTTGAAGCCAATCTATGCCATCAGAAACAAGTTCTTTGAAGAGATGCCCTTTGTATAGGAGTGCCAAGTGGCCAATTGACACTGTATGTGCGTGTGTGTGCGTGTGTCGGTAGGACTTTTCATTACTCTATCACTTGTACTTGCCTGGATGGGCGTGTGATCTGTGCTTATGCAGATACTCCTGACGCAGCCGTTTAGATGGCTGGTTTCTGTGGCTTGCATTCTGAGGCTCCGAGAGTACACATTCAGAAGCCGCCGAGCCACGCGAATCGCAGCGGGTCAAGCCCCAAAGAGAGGCCTGTGGCTTGGCCTGGGATGGAACGTGCATCTGGGTGAGGTGGTGGTACTCCTGTGCCCCATAGCCCCATGCATTCTCTCCACAGCATCTAAATATGATTGATGTGCTTGTGGTTTACAACCCTTGACAGGATGATCTATATTATTCTCCGGCTTTGATTGGCTCACATTTGACTCCCTTTTGGCCTGTGAGCCGTTGAGGTTATCTGTAGCCTGGCAAAGCCTTTATACTAGATATGATTGTAGCTTCCTCTGCTCCAGACCACTGACATATTGGCTTCTGATTGGTACACAGTAAATCTTTTCTCACTGCTGTGATTGTCTGCTGGCATACACACAACACACGATCTACGCTCACGCGTAGATACACAGACAGACAGACAGACAGACAGACAGACAGACAGACAGACAGACAGACAGACAGACAGACAGACAGACAGACAGACAGACAGACAGACAGACAGACAGACAGACAGACAGACAGACAGACAGACAGACAGACAGACAGACAGACAGACAGACATCCCTGTGTTAAGTCCCCCTCCACAAAGCGGGTCTGCCACTTCCACACTGTAAGTTGTTTGTTTTTTGGGGAAGGTAAATACCTATGGCATCTGTAAACAGAAGCAGATCTCTCATTTCAGACTCATTAATAATAGGCCCCATCTGAAATGTATTAGCTCAGTGAAATAGTATCCTGTTGTGACGGATGTCAACAGAAGAGGACTGTTCCAGCCAGGCAGGATGGGGAATGCCGTGGGGTTTGCCGCTCTTGGCAAAGCACCCCGTCTCCAATGTGTTCTGCTGAGAGAAAGAGAGAGAAAAGGGAGAAGGGGAGAGAGAGAAATAGAAAGAGGGTTGGGTGGGAGAGAGAGAGAGAAGAGGGAGAGAGAGGGAGATGAGGAGAGAGAGAGTGGGGAAAAACAAGTAGTCCCCCAGTAGCTTCTGTCACTGGCCTATAAACTAACTGCACATCACCCCATGTTTCAGTGGTGCGGTCCATTACACAAATCATAGGATACACATTTATAATCAAGTCAAGTTTTAGCGTCAGGATCAAGGGAGATATGTTCTACTTTAGAGTATATATTAGCGTCAGGATCATGGGAGATATGTTCTACTTTAGAGTATATATTCCCCTTGTGGAATGAGGAGAGAGAGAGAGAGAGAGAGAGAGAGAGAGAGAGAGAGAGAGAGAGAGAGAGAGAGAGAGAGAGAGAACACGCACGACTGTAACCCACTATAGGCACCAACCTTGGGTTGTCGATAATTGTTGTGCCTGTGAGTACCTGTGCTGTGTTGTTTCGGCCTTTGCGCTGTATGTATTGTGCACTGGTTGTTATACGGGTCTCGTCCTGTGTACTAGTGTGCACCTGTCATTCCCGCACCTGTCTCCCAATCTTTATACACAACGTGACAAACGTCTAATCCAATGTGAAATCAGCAGCAAATGTCACCACGTCATTGGATTTAGGTTAAAAGTTGGGTGAAACATAAACAAAATAGCCTAACGTTGATTGCTTTTTGCAAATCCAATCAGTTTTCCACGTTGATTTAACGTCATAACATAGATTTTTGGGGGGTTGAAATGACGTGGAAACAGCGTTGATTCAACCAGTTTTTACCCAGTGGGAATATTTATATATATATTTTGAGAGAGAGCGAGAGAGAGAGATAGAGAGAGAGAGAGAGAGAGAGAGAGAGAGAGAGAGAGAGAGAGAGAGAGAGAGAGAGAGAGAGAGAGAGAGAGAGGAAGCAATGGGGGAGAAGCTGCAGTGAGAAGGGCTATGTGGGGGGGGGGGGTCCGGGGCTGCAGGCACCCTCAACACCTGCTTAGATCCAGTGATATTCAGTCAGACACGCACAGGACAGACACACGAGAAGCATGTCGACCAGAGAAAACTTAGTGGGGAAGAAAAGGCTGACAGACAGTGAAGCCATGTGAGAGTGAAGCAAGAAGCATGCAATCTCTGGTTAGATTCCCTGGCAGTTTCTCCCAATGCCCCTGTACTTCACACGCAGACAGAGCATACGTGCTTCTGACTGAAGCTGTTAGAAACTGATTGTAAGAAAGAAAACCACGTCTCGGAGTGGAAGAGTGTATTTCTCTCTCTTTTTCTATTTTACCACGCTGAGGTTGAATGGGTTTGCTTGTTTAGTGATCGTTCAGGAGCAGTGAGCGTTCAGTGTCCCAATGCCGGCTTATGAACCGTGGAGGATATAAGTCTCATTTAGTCCCTAGACTCCCTAGACTGACCCCTTTCTCTCATACTACAATTTTCAAGTTCTCATCTTTATACTAACATGTATAGAAGGTGGAAGCTAAGCTGACCCTGTCTACTGCCATACCTCACTATGAGGTATGACCACTAAGAGCTTGTCAGGGGAGTCCAGGTTCAAACCTGGAGGTGATATGAGATTGCAAAGCTGCACTCGTTAGTTTTCTTTAGATGGGTAGATTGATATTCTCTCTGTTAGGTATTATAAATCACTTGTGTCAAAATCTGCTTGCACATTCCTTGTGTCAGACAAGGTCAGTTGTAAATGCTCCAAGTGAGCGGAGATGTCACATATGTTTTAATTGAATCAGCGAGATTTACTGTATTTAGAAAAAATAACAGGATTCCCTCTCTGCTAAGACGTTCATGTGGCGGAACTCCCCAAGCGAAGGCAAGCATTAAATCTACAGGTGATGAAAACGTATGGCCATATTCAGGTGAATCCGCTAGCTATGATTTACCAGTGACAGATCAGATAGGTTATTGTGTGTGTGTGTGTGTCTGTGTCTGTGTGTGTGCGTGTGCGTGTGTGTGCGCATGGTTGCTGTGATGTGTGTAGGAAGAAGTTGGAACTGATATCCTGGGATCCCTAGATTTTATATTATCTAGGATGGCTGGATGGATCAGAACCTCCAGATGTAGGAAGGTTGTCTGTCTGCACTCTAAGTAAATCAAAAAAGAGGTTGACGTGAGGAGAGGACTTGCCAAAGCAACCCATCCCCTTCCCCTTAAGCCTAGCCCAGGTTGACCCTTTTACCTGTCTTTACCTCAGTCAACCAATCATAGCAGGTGGGAGAAGAAGAAAGAAACAGAGCAGACTCCAGGTCAGTGGACTGAGTGTGAATCAGATCTGAGACTTAGAGTAAATATAAGTCTGACCCTGTAGGATTTAGTGTCCATCCGTCTGAGTTTTAGTGCTGCGCTGTGATGTGCTGTGCCTGTGACTCGTTGGAAGTTCCTCATGGCAAGGTCTTTGCTGTATATCCAATATTGCGAGGCAGATTGAGACAATATCCCTGCTGGCATTGGGATGGGCGCTCCAGGAGTATATTGTCAAATTCAAGGGCTCCCTCTTGTAATGTATGAAAGAGATGGCAAAGAACAAGAGCTCATACCTCTTCACTGGGATGGAAAGAGCAACGATCCTGTCGAAAGCCAAGTGTCAGGCTCTACACACACATACACAAATACACACAAATACACGCACACACGTACACTCAAACGGCAAGGTACCTCTCTAAGCCTTATGTCTAGATAGGGGCTAATAAAACTTGCACTGAGGTAAGCCTTTTTGGAGGCCGGGAATGAGGTTTTCTGTATAAAAATGTGGATTCTGAAATCCCACATTACGACTGACAGAGAACAGGTGATTTAAAGAGGCCGAATACAAGTTCTGATGTCATAAATCCCATTATATGCAGGTGACAGCCAAGTTCTCACTCAGATGGTTGTAATCTAGCAATGATCGCTTCAATATTGTCAATATATGTCCAAGCTTTTCCGCCATATTCAAAAAGTGAGATCTCTATCCACTGTTGCCTCATCCAGTACATTGTCAATCAGACCGGGCATATCTGATAACCATCACTATTTTAGCATGAGACTTTTAGTCAATGAGTCGTGCTGAACCTTTTCAATCTGTATCCTTTCATATCTCCACCATGCAGACGTGTGTTTCACTCACTCTCTCACTCAGATATTTGTAGACGTCGTGGTTAGTTGGGCTTTATTAGTATTATCGATTGTGAACTTGTGACCCGCAATTTACACATTGTTGTGTAAAATTAATCATTTATTTCATTCTTTCACTGGCGTTGCCTCATTTTATCACCAGTTACTCAATCCACATTGTGAAATTACATCTTCTCATAAAGTAATTGTTCAATTTAAGATGCACTATTGTAGAAATCACTTTCTTGGTTGCTAAAATTCTAATTCAGTTTCCATCATGAAAAATATTGTATTTTCAGCTACAAAACTTAAGAAGGGACACATAGAAGTAGCACACATAAAACAGATCTACCACTTCTTAGACTTGCTTTCAATGATAATGACAGATCTATAACACACATTTCTATGTGAATTTTGTCATGTCGCCCAAAAAGTGATGTATTGTCGCTTTAAACATCAAGAAACACATATTGCACAACTATTGAATGCAGAATGAACACCTCTGTTTATTTTACTATCAAATATATCATGAAATCTTGGTACCACCGGTTTACTTTGTACTGTTAGCAGTAGAGAAGCTGGGAAGACAATCAAGTGACTCATTTCAGTCCATCAATGATGAGCTCACAGGAGAGCAGCCCTAACCATGTAAACACCTCCCCGGCATTGTCCCCGGAGACGGGGACCCAGCGAACACACCCACCGGCCCCCCAGGGCCTTAGAGGAAGTGAGAGGAGGAGAGGGACGGGCGGCGGCGGTATCTCACAGAGAAGTAAGATAGGCAGGAGAGACAGCAGTAGCAACACACCATAGAAGATCAAGGAGAAAGTGCCTTGCCAAAACAAGCAGATCGGTGTTGTTTTTAGATTGGCTGTCTAATTTTGGGGAGGCTGGCTATTGTTTTTTCAGCCTGTTTCGGTCTGTGAGGCTGCTGTTGCAGCCCTCTGGCTACTGCCTGGTGTTTTCCGTCTGGGCTGAGCACAGAGCAGACGCTCGCAAGCTCTCTAGGGCTCCACTCGTTTAGCCTGGCAACGAGCTGGCTCCATCTGACTTCGGAGACCAATAAAGCAAGTCGTCTGAGATGAGGAGCACATCAGAGACTCACGTAGGAAGACTCAGGTGCAGATGAGAGCAGCGCTCCACTTTATCTCGCTTTCTTCCCACTCCCTGCTCTCCACCGGCTTTGCCATTTTTTAAGGCTGTTCTCCGTTGAGCCATACTCCGGAGGTCCGGCAAGCAGTAGCAGCCATCAGAGGACAGTATTCCTGGAGATCCAAGGACTCCCTCTCTCCGCCAGCGTGGCTCAGCCTCAGCCTCTGTAAACCATTAGCCCCCCCCCCCACCCCTTTCTCTCCTCTCCCCCCCTTCCCATTGGTTTGCACCTTGGCAGTGGAGGAAGCGGATTGGCCCAGGCCCAGGGCACATAGCGACGTCTGCGCAGCGGCCCAGCTGCTGCCGGGAGAGTTGTAAAACTCGAGCAGAGACCCTCACAGTCGACTCCAGACCCATTTTCTTACACACACCCCCCTCTCACCGCTCTCTCTCGCACACACTTTAACTTTTTATTTGTATTTTTGTGAGGCTGAATGCTTCCACATGGGGAAAGGCAGGCTTCACACATCAGTAGAGTTGTGAGGATGATACATCCCTGTCTGCACATATCATCACATCCCTACACCCACAGGGCTTCCCAGGGTATCGGTCGCTGTTGTCTACCTGCTAGCCTAAGATGAATTTATCAAGTGTTCTATCACAATGAAGAATCAGCTCAGTGTGATTTCGCTGTGTCCACCTGCGTTTATCTATAGGGATGAGTTTGTATATGTGTGTGTGCGCGTGAGTCTGCTACGTGTGTGTGTTGCGTGTGCACCTGTCTGTCTGTCTGTGTGTGTCTGCGTGCATGGTTACGTCTGCATGCTCTGACCCTTTGACCCCCCCCCCCCCCCTCACAACACTGGTTCTGACAGATTCCCAGGAGAAGAAGAGGAGTGTTGTGCATGAAGCCTCTCCCTCTATCTGTTGCAGACGTGCGTGGGAGGCTGCAAATTGTCCATTAAAGCGTTTCTTCGGAATCCGAGAGCAGATTTGATATTGTGAGGAAACAAAAGTAATATTGCAGCAGGAAATTCAATTGTCTCTCTTCAGCAGCTTCAAACTCCAGTTCATCGTCCTCGCCGAATCCATTTCACATACCCGTTGAGTTCAAAACAAGGTTTAGCATTTGTTTTGTGGATGTCCAAATGGGTGTACTCCCCTCTCCTGCCTATTACATTTTGAAAATAGAGAAGGGTAATGCATAGTTTTGGTGCATTCCGCTATTGTTCATAAATCATATGGATTTTCATGCCATGTTTTGCATGTGTTTGCACGCGTGCTCATTCGTGTGTGCCTGTTTGTGTCAGTCTGTCTCCCTGTTTGCCTGTGTGCGTGCGTGCATGCACAGATGCTGTCTCTATGTGTTGATGCACTTGTGTGCCTGCATGCGAGTGTGTGTCCATGTTTAAATACAGCATTTTTTATATGAATGACCATAATGATTCAGATCAGCTTCTTCATATGCAGTAGGGAGCCAGAACAACACAATAGGCAGATGCTAGTCTTTCTCACAAGGCATGATGGCGCACTCGAGGGCCCGGGGAAGTGTAAGTACGGGAAGAGTACCCCTCCGTACAGCACCCAGATCTGTAACCCTAGCACCGCTGGAGTTAATGTAACTTATCCACCCTGTGAAAGTGTTTCAGGAAGTTAGCTATGCCTTCCTTCATGAGCAGGTGGAGAGAATAGAAACTCCCAAGCCGGAATGCCTCTCTTACAACACTTACAACTCAGAGTTCAAAGGGAATGTTTAGAAAGTTGAACAGGAAGAAGGTGAAGTGAAGTCAGCGCTGCTGCCAGGTCACTGCCAGTCGTTGATTGGTTAAAGGGGGAATCGGGTTACGCTTGCAGGGACCACTAAGCGTTGTAAGAGAGGCTCCCCTCTCCGTCTCCTCTAACCACATGGCTATCCTCTGTTCTCAGAGGAAGCCTGGATGTTATCGAACCCCGACGCCAACGCTATCCGCTAACCTCGGCTAACTCAATCCCCCGCGCGGGTCAGGTTCGGCTAGGGGAGCTCGGGTGGCACCTTCTCCTCTAACTAACTGAAAAGAGGGCCAAATTGCTCCACTGCTGCTCTGATGGACTTCGCCGTCGGTCTCGGATCAGTCTTTATCAGACTTGAATGTTGACAAGCTCTTTAACCTTTTGGGTGCCTACTGCCTTGGCGGCCATTTCAGGCACATTACGGTAGCTTAACCTAACAGCAGTCTGTAATCTAAACCTCCCGGTTCACTTGGTGCTGTGTTTTAATTTCATGTACGACTGACAAACATTGTTTATTCAAAGTTTGAAATTTAATTATATGGCATTGCAGTCCCTCTGCTATGCACTTTGGGCCTTTTCAGAGTGGCCTTGTTGCTCCTCCTTGAGGTAAGGGAAGTTGTTTTTTAATGACTGTTTATGCCGACAGAGAGAGTACCTTGGAGAGCTCTCTATACAGTTGTTCAGTAGGACCACACCCCAGAGGGGAAGCTGCTTCTTCTCTGATGT
Organism: Thymallus thymallus; assembly: GCA_023634145.1. Taxonomy (NCBI): domain Eukaryota; kingdom Metazoa; phylum Chordata; class Actinopteri; order Salmoniformes; family Salmonidae; genus Thymallus; species Thymallus thymallus. The sequence continues at coordinate 5,706,903 of CM042415.1, forward strand.
ATTGTAACAGAGTGATTAGAAGCCCAACCCAAGCCAATCCCATAGATACATCCATCTATTGCCTGTCCGTCCTTAGAATTATAGAGGTGGGTATATGGAGCGATGGCTGCTTCGTTGACACTCTCAGGGTGAATCTCAACTGTATTTCCACACTTCCTTGTCTCCTTCTCCTAACATTGAGATTGTTTACAAGTATGAATCTTAGAAATTATTTTCACATACAAATTTGATATGTCCGAACTTAGAATCAAATAGGCTTCTTCGTGGTATAAAGGTTTATTTATGTCCCATCAGGTAGTCTAAATTCAGATGTGTCCATGTAAACAGCATTATTAGGGAAATCAGTCTTCTTGCAAAATTTGTAAACGTTTTAAACAAAATATGATATTAATCTGACTATCCATGTGTGCGTGTAACCGTACTGATTGTAAAAGAAACTCAAATTTTCTCCCTCACTGATCTTCCATGTGTTTTGAGAACGAGGCGAGGAGAGAGGAGGTGAGAAATCAAGGAACACAATTGAGATACACCCTCTGTCACTCTCACACCTTCCAAAATGAGCTGTTGAACTGGCTGCCAGCTATGGTTGTAGTTTGGGCGTGATTAGAGGTTCTTTAAGTAATATAGGGAGATACTTTTGGTTGTGTTGTTTTGCATGAGTGGAATATGTTCAGTTGAATTTTCCACTGTTTTTGTTTATTCAACAAAGGACTTCTCCCACTTATAGTTTTCCATAAATGAGAAACCGGAAATGTTTTCCGATGCTGTTTAGAAGCTTGTCAAGCAGGTTCATGAAAATAGTAGTGTTATCATCAATCAAAGTTTGACCCAAGAAGAATCTGTAGTGGTTGCACCTTGGCAGTGGAGGAAGCGGATTTGCCAGGGCCCAGGGCACACAGCGACGTCTGCGCAGCAAATCAAATCAAATCAAACGTTATTTGTCACATGCGCCGAATACCATGAAATGCTTACTTACAAGCCCTTAACCAACAATGCAGTTCAATGAAGAGTTAAGAAAATATTTACCAAATGAACTAAAGTATCAAACTACATTTGATACTGACTGCCTATCTACCAAAGATCACATTATCATATGCATGAATTTTATTTTGTGAGTTAGGCATATTTGACAGGGTCTTACTCAGTCTATTAGGAGACATTGCAGTCTTGCGCTAACTCACAAGGTTGTGCAATACCTTGGAACTGCCTTGATTTATAGCAAAATTCAAATTTCAAACAAAATGTTCCCCCTCAAATATGACTTCTAACCATTTAACTGTGTTTTTGTGGTTGTCTCCTTCGTATGAGAGAGAGTGAGGTGGATGGGGGAGAATGACGTGAGAAAGCGCTGTCATCTGGGTTAGTGTTGCGTCATGGAAGAAGAATGCAATGAGAGGACCTAGGCTGACCTCTGACCCATTTTCCCTTCTTTTCCTCACCTCAGAAGAATGTGTTTTTCCTCAAGGACTAGACAGGGTGGTCTAGGGTACAGTAATGCTATTGGGTTATTGTCCGTTAGTCACCAAATGGAAGACAACTGCCTGAAATAGGGAGACTACCTTTACTTGTCCAATGAGAAACGTTGATTTTTGTTTGAAACCATTTCCATCAACATTTCCGAAGCCATTTCCATGAACATGATCCAGGGCTTGAAGCCTTAACCTTGATACTAGCCTACAACCTAGTAACACGTGTATATACTGTAGTTAGAGACAGAACTTAGGACAGCCCCTACCTAGTAACACGTGTATATACTGTAGTTAGAGACGGAACTTAGGACAGCCCCTACCTAGTAACACGTGTATATACTGTAGTTAGAGACAGAACTTTGGACAGCCCCTACCTAGTAACACGTGTATATACTGTAGTTAGAGACAGAACTTAGGACAGCCCCTACCTAGTAACACGTGTATATACTGTAGTTAGAGACAGAACTTAGGACAGCCCCTACCTAGTAACACGTGTATATACTGTAGTTAGAGACAGAACTTAGGACAGCCCCTACCTAGTAACACGTGTATATACTGTAGTTAGAGACAGAACTTAGGACAGCCCCTAACTAGTAACACGTGTATATACTGTAGTTAGAGACAGAACTTAGGACAGCCCCTACCTAGTAACACGTGTATATACTATAGTTAGAGACAGAACTTAGGACAGCCCCTAACTAGTAACACGTGTATATACTGTAGTTAGAGACAGAACTTAGGACAGCCCCTACCAAACACCAATACAAACTAATGTGTCCCTGGTCAGTCAATTATTTAGAGGCCTACCTAACTATGAATATTTTCCCCTTGAGATACAGATAACAGACAGCATTAGCTAGCTATAAATAACTGTTTGTGATAGTTGTGTGGTGTAACAGTTGGCCGCATCCTGTTTCGGTGGCTTTCTGAACGTCAACAGGGCTCATATAGGAGGCCATCGGGCAACTCAGTTGAACTACCTGTAGAATATTTTTTTAATATCACAATGGAAAATCCTGGGCCTCGAAAATGGAAAATATTAGTTGATAAAGCATAGAAAAACAACACTGTGTTTTTAATACGTGGGTGTCGAGATGGCAGTGGGTTTTTATCCCTAACTGACAAGAAGAAAGGAAGCTACTGCTGGCGTTAACGTTTGATCATTTAATTGTAACATGCTTTTGTGCCTTTCTTTTGTCCCGTGGAGGCGTAACTAAAAATAACCGCAGCGTGTAAAAGCCTGTTTAGCCCGTAGCGGAATCACTGTTAAAAACAGCCAGCGGTGTTGGCTCAGGTTGACTTTTTCCAGTGGGAGTTCCTCATGAAAGGGAGGTGAGCCCTGATTCTCTCTGTGTGTGTGTGTGTGTGTGTGTGTGTGTGTGTGTGTGTGTGTGTGTGTGTGTGTGTGTGTGTGTGCGCACGCGTGCATGCATGCTTATGTCCTTGCATTCATTTTCAGATTATATTTATTTTTTTAACTTGTACCCAGCTGTTTAAATCAATCATAATTCAAACACTGAACTCATTTATCACAACTCATATCCATAAATAAATACAGTATTTAATAACGTAAACACTTCTGTAACAATAAATGAAAGGGTACCCTCATTAGATAAGCCCCTCCCTCCTCTCTCCCTGTGTGTAGGGTGGTGATGTCTGTGTCTGTGTGTTTTGGGGGGGTTGAGATATCTGTGTGGTTAGGCTGGCTCCACTGTTGGCCTGTTTGTGCAGTGGGCCAGGAGCTGATAAAGTAGGCCCAGTCTGCCCTGCTCTGTGGGGGAAGAGTGGATATGAGGAAGGGCTAACTTCCTTTCCTGCCTCCAGTGATGTGGATGGTGACCTCACTGAGTTCCAGACTGAGTGGCCCTTCTCTCTCTATCTATCTCTCTTTCTCTCTCTCTGTTCCTCTGCTTTATCACGGGGTGCCCCGAAGAGCTTCTTGTTTGCTCCCATTCCTAGAGCCCGGGTCAGTCACTTCCCCCCCAATGTGCCAAAGCACACAGCGGATAAAGAGATGGGATTGCTCTCTGTCTGCCAGACTGTGGGAAACACGCAGGCACAGGTTCTAGAACAGGAAAGAGAATAGAGAGGGGTGTGTATTTGTGTCTAAATCCCACATTTGTGATTCACTGAAAATTCTTAAGAGAAACATCTTTGTTGCTTTGTCAAAAGAGATTTAGAATGAATTATATATTTTTCACTTTACAATTGTGCCGGCTATTGAGAAAGTGAAGATATTGCTCTTACGTGAATCCGCAGAATTCACAGTGACAAACTTTTAACCACCAAATCACCAATCATGTGGTACGGTTACAGCCACAGAAAATGGTGATGATGATGATGATGAAGATGAATATTGTGTCAATGATGATATAATGAGAGGTGTGTTTTGGGAGGTTTTCGAGTAACAATATTTATCCTTTTTTCTCCACAGTCAATGAGATCATCCGAAACGACCTGTCCAGCATCTCAGTGCATCTCAGTACATAAACTCTCTGCAGATAACAAAAATGGACAGAGGCAAAGGGACCACAAACCAAAGCTCCTATATCCACATGAGGAACCCCTTAACAGAGAGATTTCACATTACCACTTCCTCATCCCTACATTTCCCAGATGCCTGATTCGCTGGCCCCTCGTGACGCTGCAGAACGATTGGCCGACTGGTGGTAATTGACAGGAAACTGCAAAGCTCCATATGAACTAATGTTAGAATATAATGTGAGACGGCCTTAGATATAATGGGAAGGACTGTGTCAATTACTACACTTGCCTTAAATGACACCTCTTGCTCTTCCATGGACCAAACAGCTCAGTAAGACTGAATTCTTGTTTCTTTACCGATGACCTCTTCTTTGTGTGTGTTGGACTGTAAGGATGTACGGACAAGCCAATGGGCGTGTCATATGTTGGTCAGGTGCCTTACAACATCACTCACTGACTAGAATGCAATCGTTTTTGTCTCCTTTGAACCCAAAAAATGTCCTCCTTTCTATCGCACTTCGATCACTTCAATCATTCGTTTACAGGAAAACTAAAAATGGCTGGAAAATATGTAGGGACGTGTGCATAGGTTAGATTTGTGTATCTGTTTTTTTTGTTTTTTTGTTATGTCCTCGTCCATTTATACTGAATGTTGTTTGAAAATGTATTTGAAATGTAATTTGTGTACGCCTTAAATCTATTATGCGGTTTTAGGGTTTAGCTCTTTTGTTTTTTCATTCTGTCTTCCTTTTTATGATGTTCCAGTGTGTACCATCTGGTCGCTAGCATCTGTCTTGACACCTAGTGCCGCTTCTACCCTTCTGCTCTGGCCTCCCTCTCCCTCTTCTTTTTAAAATATTCAGAAAATGCTTCGACAATCAGGAAAGAGCCTACATATCGAAGGAGAGCAACTGGGTTTGCGTCGTGATGATAAGGACTATCTTAAGACATCTTATTCCCCTTGCCTGTATGAATAAAGCTAGGGAAGGATTGAGCCTTCAGCTTGGCAATAATACAATTTCTTCATATGAAAGGATTTTACCTTTGAAATTATTGTTCAAGCGTCTTCTTTGCTATCAGAGACAGTGGCTCAGTAGTCTTCAATCAGTACGTAATGCACTTTACCATAGTAACAGCACAGGTTTCTCTTCCGTCGTGACCAAATGTTATAGAATCTAGATGCATATCCTTAGTATGATAGAACAGGCGACCCTTACTGAGCTACGGGGTCCCTTCTTACAAAGGATGACAGATCTGTAATCTTTTTCTATGTCGTCAAGTACAATGTCTTTCTTCAGCATGCAGAAAATACTAATGATATATATGATTTGGCTTTTAGTATACCATTAAATAACTTCATGAATACATGTGGAACATATGATAGCATGGCTCTATGTAACAGATTGATGTATTGTGCCTTATTCTCCATTGTCTCTCCACTACAATATGATTGTAACTCGTAATCATTTTTCTATCCAGGCACAAAGGTGAAACATATTTCCTCTTTAATATGAAATATTTATGGAAATTCAAATGGTGTTTTATGTACACTCGATGTGTTCTATAAAAAATGATTTAATAAATGACGTAATAATGCCAATACTGAAATATGCATTGCTCTTATTAGGATTTTAATTAGATTTTTATGTTGAGCATTTTACACACACACACACACACACACACGGCATTGTTCATGAATCTATGCGTGTGCTATAAAAATCATTTCCTTTTGGCACAAATCATTACCAGAAGTCCTATATGGTGTTTTTTTTTTCTCCTCTGACTGTCTGGAATGACATAACATTTTTAGATATCTAATTCACCCTGAACATTGAAACAATATTTTCCATGTAGCGATACAGAGTCAATGACTTACCAAATTGCATCTTTCTAAGCATATTGAACTCATTCTCCGCCTTATCCATCCGTCCGCCATATGGCTGTGCTTTAGTTTAAGACTTTCTCAATAACTCAACAGCTTTTGATTTTCTTGTGTTTTACTATTTGACCATGGTAAACCTTGGATGGTTCCAACCTGTCCCCATGTACCTAATAAAGCTTGAAATGGACACAGCAGGACTTTGACATGTATGGGCCAAATTCAATTATCTTACCATGGCTTTATGCAGACATTTAAACTCTGTTGATTTATTTATTTCCTCTAAGGTCTCTTTTTTCAAGGTCTCTTACACGGCACAATACAGTAGTATACATATAGTAGTATACATTGCCTTCAGAAAGTATTCAGACCCATTGACTTTTTCCACATTTTGTTACGTTACAGCATTATTCTAAAATGGATTGAATAAAATAAAAATCCTCAGCAATCTCCATTGATCATCCAAGCGATGTTTCTACAACTTGATTGGAGTCCACCTGTGGAAAATTCAATTGATTGGACATGATTTGGAAAGGCACACACCTGTCTATATAAGGTCCCACAGTTGACAATGCATGTCAGTGTAAAAACCAAGCCATGAGGTCGAAGGAATTGTCCATAGAGCTCTGAGACAGGATTGTGTCGAGGCACAGATCTGGGGAAGTGTACCCCAACATTTCTGCAGCATTGAAGATCTCCAAGAACACAGTGGCCTCCATCATTCTTAAATGGAAGAATTTTGGAACCACCAAGACTCTTCCTAGAACTGGCCGCCCGGCCAAACTGAGAAATCGAGGGAGAAGGGAGGTGACCAAGAATCCGATGGTGACTCTGACAGAGCTCCAGAGTTCCTCTGTGGTGATGGGAGAACCTTCCAGAAGAACAACCATCTCTGCAGCACTCCACCAATCAGGCCTTTATGGTAGAGTAGCCAGACGGAAGCCACTCCTCAGTAAAAGGCACATGACAGCCCGCATGGAGTTTGCCAAAAGGCACCTAAAGACTCTCAGACCATGAGCAACAAGATTCTCTGGTCTGATTAATCCAAAATTGAACTCTTTGGCCTGAATGCCAAGCGTCACATCTGGAAGAAACCAGGCACCATCCCTACGGTGAAGCATGATGGTGGCAGCATCATCCTGTGAGGATGTTTTTCAGAGGCAGGGACTGGGAGACTAGTCAGGATTGAGGCAAAGACAAACGGAGCAAAGTATAGAGAGATCTTTGATGAAAACCTGCTCCAGATCGCTCAAGACCTCAGACTGGGGTGAAGGTTCACCTTCCAACAGGACAGTGACCCTAAGCACACAGCCAAGACAACGCAGGAGTGGCTTCGGGACAAGTCTCTGAATGGCCTTAAGTGGCCCAGCCAGAGCCCAGACTTGAACCCGTTCGAACATCTCTGGAGAGACCTGAAAATAGCTGTGCAGCGACGCTCCCCATCCAACCTGACAGAACTTGAGTGGATCTGCAGAGAAGAATGGGAGAAACTCTCAATAAACAGGTGTGCCAAGCTTGTAGCGTCATACCCAAGAAGACTCCAGGCTGTAATCGCTGCCAAAGGTGCTTCAACAAAGTACTGAGTAAAGGCTCTGAATACTTATGTAAATGTGATATTATATTTGTTTTTATTTTTAATAGATTGGCAAATATTTCTAAAAATACTGGGCATTGTGAGTAGATTGATGAGGGGGAAAAAAAGAATTGAATACATTTTAGAATAAGGCTGTAATGTAACAAAATGTGGAAAAAGTCAAGGGGTCTGAATACTTTCCTTTTTATTAACAAACTGTAGAATTAAAATATATGGACTACATTTTAGAATTTTTAGATAGGCAGCTATGATCACGTTTTTTTTATTTTTTATTATTGGCTGGAGAATGAACTACAAATAGCAGGCATTGTTGGACATCATTCTTCTTATGCAATTCAAGCCTTTGATCCAAGATTCAAGCCTTTACCTTAATTCAGATTGACCTGACTGGCCTGAGTAGCTGCTGTACTCCATTACTGTAAATACACATTTCCTTCAGGTGTATATCTTTGCAAGGACGTGTATAGCCTACAGTACAGGCTATATGGGTGTGGAGTGGTGCTTCTCACATTGGGAGCTGTACCACGCTCCTGTGTACCACCTGCCAGTCCTCCAGACTTTTTCCATTCAGCAGCAAAGTTCCGAATGGCCCATCGTCATAGTAACAGAAGGCAGACGGGCAGGCCTGGGCGGTGCTCCCCTCTACACCCATGGCAGTCCCAAAATAGCCTCTCTATTTATAGATGCATTCACGCCTATTTTTCCTGCCGCCCGTTCCCACCTAGATCGTCCTCTGACGGAGCTAGCTAGCCTTTTACACAGCTGAGTAATCATTGAAACCCGTATCGTTTTATTAGAGAAACCATTGAGTTCATTTAGAAGAATAACAGACAAACAAATAGCAATGGTCCCATCGGGTTCGTGTTATAAGGCATGTTATAAGACAGCCTGAGATAAATCAACAGCTTCAACAGGTGTACCTACGTGGCTTGATTCTATGTGCTTCGTTTTTGTAAGTGAAAAAAATGATTCTAACGCGTGCCATTTGGTCTCTGGGGTGCACATGCACCCTTCACCTGGCGTGGGGCACTGCTAAGACGTTTACAGGTTCTTTATGGCTCTGCTTGCTCTCTCATTGTATCCCCACTGAGCCCTTGATATCTGCTTTTATAAAGTGAGTGCATAGCTAAGCACGGTGGTTCGGCTCTCGTCCTCTCTTCTCCAGTCCAGCCATCTGCAGATCGTAAATCGGGGATATAGCTTACCTCTGTTGGGAAGGGCATTTTGACAGAACCACGGGGGCGACTTTAAGAGATGCTTTAAGAGATGATTGCTTGACCATGCATATAGTTGGACACTGCAATAGAGATGCTTTGAATGTTTTTCTATATTGGGTAAAGGGGAAAATGGCATGGATATTTTTTCCTGATCACATTTAGAGACATAAGGGTATGTCGTTATGCAAATTTAGCAGGAGAGTGGCGATAATAATGCCGGTCTCTTGATCAGCATCCACTGCCCATGAAGAGGATGAAAGATTGAGGGTGGTTCCACAGGAACCTGAGCGGGTTCCACAGGTGCACTCTCTCTCCACATGGTCCCTCTGGACACGTGACAGGCCCAACAGATGACCCACTGACATGGTCACATCACTGCAGTCACAAAAGGGCAAATCACTTTTTAAAAGACACTTTAAGAGACACTCAAAAAGACAGCCAGATGGACTGGAAAAACTGTGTGCACGTCTTTTCTTCATCTGCAATCGTTCAACTTGATTCACTATTTCTCTCTTTTGAAATGCGTGAAATGTCATGCAAGGATTTATACAATTCTGACAAGGACGTACTGTTGTGCTTGAGGAGACCTGAATTGAAAATCATTCAAAAAGAGTCAATGTATTGATATTATCATAAGGCAAGAAGTTTCCGTGTGTCAATCAATCCAATACTTTTTATTCTGATATCCCCTTCTGATTCCTTTTGAATGCTCTAAATTCATGTGAAAACCCCTGAAACACTCTGTACAGTCATCAACATACTGTACAGTCATCAACCCTGCTATTTGCACTCAAGCTTGTCTACCATACAGTTCTGTATACACTATGTAGTTGTGTTGATGTTACAGTAGCAGCAGACACAAGGGCTGCTCTTAATGGGCTAAAAGCAGGGCTAGTCAGAGTTCAGGTGGGTGCTTAATAATCTCTCTCTCTCTCTCTCTCTCTCTCAGCTATGGGCTCTCGGTTTAAGATGACTTCATGACAATCACTGGAGGCTTTTAGACGCCTTCTCTCGGCTCAATCTTCATTCCCCCTGACACTGATTTCACAATGAGGATCCGGAGAAAAGGGGAATGTCCAGCTATTCATTGTAATGATCCCTTTGTATTGATTGTTGGCAGGGTGGGGGCGGGAGGAGGGTTTAATGATTCTTTGCCTTAGCAGGGCCGATCACTCCTCTTAAAGGAGTAATCCACTAAATAAGCACTCTAATGGATGCCTAGCATGACCTCGGGGTGACCTGCTGGCACACCCCTGGTGGACTGGCTTCCAGACAGAGAGGAGGCTATAGGACCTCTCAACAGGAGGTTTTAGTGTGGGTCAGAATACAGTAAAAGAGATCTATATATAATCTTCAATTCATCCAAATTTCTCTGCATGGACATGTTTCATCCGCAGCCTTATTCAGAGTATAGAAAATCAACATAGCCAGACTAGCCAAAGATGTGTGTTAGACTGGGAAATAATATGTGTAGTGAACGGATAGGGCTCTAATGAATCTGTATCGCTGAAGCGTTATAGATTGCGCGATAGAAACGTAAAGGTAATTTTCGATTGATCGTGAATGCAGTCTCCGATAATGCGGGAACATTGCTTTTAAATGTCAATCACGCTGTATTGCTGAACTTCCACGATACGGATTGAATAGAGCCCCTAGTCTTACCTTCATGAAAACCTATCACATAGAGCAAAATAATTATGTAACAAGAAACTAGTGTTTTCCATGACTAGTAACCTTTGCCATCAATAACTGTTGACTTTTCTTCCCATTTTGTGATCCAACAGGGTTTTCCTCACCTGATACCGTTTCGGATCCAGTGATTCCCCTCACATGAGACATTTTGTGATCCATCTCAAATCGGTTTTGAATGCCCTGCTTCTTGGCCTTCAGCAGGCGAGTCGCAGAGGACTCACAAGGAAGTGCCTCCACGTTTTAGAGAGCCAGTAAACACAGAGGTATTTCCTTCTCTGACCGCAGCTCGGACATTCTGTTTCATAGAAGTCCCTACTGTGAGCATGTAGCACAGAGAACAGTCAGAAGTTCTCATAACAGTTGATTATTATGTTAACAGAAGCCCCTGCGCTCTCTGTGATGGGTCTGTGACCGTGTGTGTGTGTGTGTGTGTGTGTGTGTGTGTGTGTGTGTGTGTGTGTGTGTGTGTGTGTGTGTGTGTGTGTGTGTGTGTGTGTGTGTGTGTGTGTGTGTGTGTGTGTGTGTGTGTGTGTGTGTGTGTGTGTGGTCTAATGGTTCATGGATGGTAGAGCAGTAAAGCCTGTCACTCATACAGTACATAACTAATTCATTTAATTAATCTCACAAACAAAAAAAACATAGTGCACTCTGGTAGTACACTTCTGATGTAGGTTAGAGTGTCTGTCAGCTACAACTGGTAGTACACTTCTGATGTAGGTTAGAGTGTCTGTCAGCTACAACTGGTAGTACACTTCTGATGTAGGTTAGTGTGTCTGTCAGCTACAACTGGTAGTACACTTCTGATGTAGGTTAGAGTGTCTGTCAGCTACAACTGGTAGTACACTTCTGATGTAGGTTAGTGTGTCTGTCAGCTACAACTGGTAGTACACTTCTGATGTAGGTTAGAGTGTCTGTCAGCTACAACTGGTAGTACACTTCTGATGTAGGTTAGTGTCTGTCAGCTACAACTGGTAGTACACTTCTGATGTAGGTTAGTGTCTGTCAGCTACAACTGTTAGTACACTTCTGATGTAGGTTAGTGTGTCTGTCAGCTACAACTGGTAGTACACTTCTGATGTAGGTTAGTGTCTGTCAGCTACAACTGGTAGTACACTTCTGATGTAGGTTAGTGTCTGTCAGCTACAACTGGTAGTACACTTCTGATGTAGGTTAGAGTCTGTCAGCTACAACTGGTAGTACACTTCTGATGTAGGTTAGTGTCTGTCAGCTATAACTGGTAGTACACTTCTGATGTAGGTTAGTGTCTGTCAGCTACAACTGGTAGTACACTTCTGATGTAGGTTAGAGTGTCTGTCAGCTACAACTGGTAGTACACTTCTGATGTAGGTTAGAGTGTCTGTCAGCTACAACTAGTAGTACACTTCTGATGTAGGTTAGTGTCTGTCAGCTACAACTGCTTGATAAGGAGTGGAAGAAGAATGACAGTAGCCATCTACTTTGTAAACCCATACTGGACTTAACCAAAGTTAACCTGCCTGTTATATAATATAGCCCATATGAATGTTTTATCATAAAAGCTTTGCTTTTAGCTCGGTGCCTACCTTAAGTGTTGCTTTTTCCTTTTGATTACTTTGTACATTGTTGTATGGAAAGAGTAGCCAAGGTCAAGACAACTGTGTAGTAAATGAAAAACAAAAGTATCTAGCCTTCCCCAAAGGCCCAAAATTATACTAGGAAGTATCTAGCCTTCCCCAAAGGCCCAAAATTAAACTGAAGTCTCTAGCCTTCCCTAAACGGCCCAAAATGATAATATGAAGTCTCTAGCCTTCCCTAAACGGCCCAAAATTATACTAGGAAGTTGCAATAAAAGTGCTTTTGAAATGTGTTCCAACATTTATTTTTTTTATAATAAAAGTGTTTTGATGAGTTTGGACAAAGTGGTAATTTTAAGGCCTGGGAGTAAGCCGGCCTTTGAGCTGAAGACTTTCAAATGCAGCCAAGCAGGTGGAAAGAGTAGAACGAAAACAGACATGACATAATCATATAAATAACAGTGCATGGCAGGATTCCTATAGGAACCATATGTTTCAGTCTGTCAGGAAATATAGTATGTCAAGCATTACAGTGTAAAAAAATTATTTAGCAATATTAAAAGCAGCGCCTCCAGAGTCTCTGCATTTGAAGTGGTGAATCAAATCTAATTTGGCTCTGATCGCTCAGCATTCCTTTAATATTGTCTTGAATCATTTAGAGAAATCTCTCGTCCAGACGTCGGGCTTTCCAGCCCTCCCTCTCTGGCCTTTACCAGACGTCGCGTTGTGAGGGGAGAATGGTCGATTGCATAACGCCAGGCGAGATCTGATCGTTCCTGGCCTTCGCACAAAGTTCAATCATTCTCAGCATTCTCCAATCCCACGTCGGCCCACTAAATAGCAGCATGAGCTAGGATTTCCCCTCATATGTTTTAAATTGAAATTATGATCACAACGTATGCTGTACGCGTAATCATAGGGAGCCAAGAGACCTAGAGAGAGGGAAACGCAGTGGGAGATTTGGGTCAAGAGGGAGAGACTGAGCGAGAGAATTGGTTTGAGAGCGAACGAGAGAGGGAGAGAGGGAGAGAGTGAACGAGAGAGAGAGAGAGCGAGAGAGAGAGAGAGAGAGAGAGAGAGAGAGAGAGAGAGAGAGAGAGAGAGAGAGAGAGAGAGAGAGAGAGAGAGAGAGAGAGAGAGAGAGAGAGAGAGAGAGAGAGAGAGAGAGAGAGAGAGAGAGAGAGAGAGAGAGAGAGAGAGAGAGAGAGAGAGAGAGAGAGAGAGAGAGAGAGAGAGAGAGAGAGAGAGAGAGAGAGAGAGAGAGAGAGATGGCCACTACTACTCCAATGATGGTTTCACTAAAGTGCCCACCTTCATGTAGGTCAGGCAGTCCACCTGCATGACACTTTGCACAATAACAGAAGAAATAGCGTTCACAGAAGAAACATCCTAATTGGCCAGGGCTCTCTCAAATAAATCACTGCATATATTACTCAGCACGGTAGTTGTTTAGGTTATTGATGGGCCCCTGTACGCTTAAACCATTAAAGCCACAAAGAGACATAAGAGCATATGTATGGTATGAGACAACAGGAGATGATGAACCCAGATGTCCATTGGGGCCCTTGGGGGCCACTAGGGTCTGAATCAGGCTATGACTTGGTTCCTCAGTGCTCTCTTAAGGCCTGTAGAGGAAAAGAAGCATACACCTGCACCAATCAACCGCTCTCTAAGTTACTGTGAGTGGGTGGGATTAAGGAAATGATCAAGACATGACTCTAGTGGCATGGAGCAATACCCAAGAGACATGCACCACTCCTACACATACTTTGAGCAATTTCAGGATGCATTCAAAAAGCAGTATGCTTAGAAAATGAATCATGTAAAAAAGAAAATAATTATGGTATCCTAAAAATATATAAACAGTTATCCTTCATCATTAACAATGTTATACAGTGATATTTATACAATTATCTCCAATAAGGCCTTATTATGAAAGGGCTATATTCATGTCAGTAAATGTATTATGTATATCAATTAATTTCTAAAATCCTAAACCACTCTGTAAGTCTACACTGATAATCTAGATATATGATTCAAATTAAAATAAATAACAGAAACATGCCTACACAAAATTAACTATACATGCTTGTTTACAAAAGCAGCTGTAAGACAGAAACATTTTTAAAACGTTGTATTTATAGCTAAATACTTTGCCATTAGATCTTGCTGCACCATACGTGATAGCCATAGGTCTGAGCTGTACACTAGGATGTGGACCCCTGCACCTGTTCCGGTCTCGTAGCTCACTCTCAGCTTGTTTTACCATTATCCTAGCCTGACATCTACTGGTCAAATTCTGAAGCGAAGGATATAAGTATTATATCCGTGCTAGTAATAAATCAACTACAGAAAGTTGATAATGGGGTCAGCAATTAGTACAGAAATACAACAAATATATATATGTATACATTTTAATTGACATGAGCATACATAATGACAGTGCATTACATTACATTACATTAAACCTGCAGTAAGGTCATATACAAAGAATAAACATAACTTTTGGTTGACATTTGCAGTCCTAGAAACTCCCAAATGAAGGCCCTGTTTTTTCTCAGTAACATATTCCAATCATCACTTTTATAACACTAAATTACTTCAAGTAAAACAAGGCATTCATCTTCTTTTAAAGAAGAATTGTAAAAAGCAATACTTTGTTGTCTTTTGTAACAATTACATTTTAGTCTGAGACATCAATACATTCGCCTCCCACAGTGTTTAACCTCAATATAAGCCTACTGGGTCGTATTCGTTAGGGCACACTGTATAGATTTCGGATCTTAATTTGCGATAGTTTGCTACAGCAGGAAAATAATCCTGCAGCAACAGGAAATGTGAATTATTATGTGGATGATAATTAATGAGCATTTTTCGAGGGGACTGAAATGTCAAAGTGGAAATTGAAAACTTCAGAAGCCTTTTTAAACCTCAAATACACTACACGTTTTAAAGTTCCTGCATTGCAGAAAAAGCTATCTTGCAAAAGGGTGATCAAATTAAGATCCTACATCTGTAGCAAAACGTTTTAAAACTTTATTCAACGGAAAACAAACAAGCGGTTTGGTGCCAGTTCCTAATGTGAGGATGTGCTTCGAAGAGATCCTTCCGCAACCATAGGGAGATATTTCATTGCTTTGGCAACAGACTAGATACCTCACAATTCCAGTGTCAACAATTTTGGTTTTCTACAGTGAGTTTCAACAGTAAGCCACATCTTGATCCCTACTTTGGGCACTTGGTGTTACAAGGGTCCCCTGATTTGAAGAGTCCATAGACACTGACCAAGGGAAACATGGACAGAGCACCCAGCAGGGAGCCCAGCTGCACTACCGCTCCACACCACACGAGGGCGCTGTGACCCTCATCCCGAAGGATCACCCCAATGATCACCTTCACATAGGAGAGGGTCAGGACAAAGCAGATCCAGCCTATGACCTACAACAGAGAGTAGATAGACATTACAAGCAGAATACTAGCATTGTGTCAGTATTCACAGTAGAGGATCATTAACTGTATACTGAACAGCATGGACATGAGTTTGATCGTTTACTGTTGTTCGGGAAGCCTTTGTTTGACCTCGAACATCCCATTTTCACTCAGAAACGTGTCGTTTTTAATGGCCCAATGAAATCAAATTGACAGTAATGTTGTGTTCAGATGTTACCAGCAATCTTTCAATGCAACACATGTATTTTCTCTCTTCCGTGACGTAATAACAGAAAGAGCCTTACTATAAGTGCAGTTCCTGAGGCGCTGTGGACCAGTAGAGGACAGGGGCTCAGTGCAGCCATGGCCATGATGTAAGTACCAAACCCTGTCCCCACTACTGTCAGAAGCCCAATCAGCACCAACGACCTGAAAAAGGACAAGGTGAGTTGAGGAGGTGGCTTGGAAAATTCAAGGTGTTTGGATTATATAAATTATCCGTTGAAGTACTGTTTGTTTTAGGATGAGACAGTACAATGTTATTTAAAGCTGTTTATTCTATATTTTGCTATAGAAGTCAACTTGATTCGGTGACAAACCTGCCGATGTGTCCTTGAGCAAGGCACTTAACCCTAATTTGCTCCAGGGGCTGAACCCTGTAGGTAGGCCGTCATTGTAAATAAGAATTTGTTCTTAACTGACTTGCCTAGTTAAATAAAGGTACAAAAATAATACAAATTATATTCCAGCCATTACGCCATTGCAATGACTCCTCCCCATTTCTACCTTCACTGAGAGACTGTGGTCAGTCAATTATTAATCAGTCAATTATGCTAATCCAGAGTCAGGGTTTACCTCAAGGGCAGGAACATGGCGATGAAGCAGGCCACAGGGTTGGTCACGGCTGCCATAGTGGCCGCCAGATGGTAGGCCTGGTTCCCGTAGGGCAGACAGGAGTAAGACTGCACCGAGGGCAGCACTGCATTGGTCAGGGCATTGACCCAGGCCAGAACCACAAAGATGAACGTCACCTCCAGCCCACTGTAGAAGCCTGTCCCGAAGGAGCTCCGCCGGGCTCTCTGGGGGCTATTCGGAGAACTGATCATGGGCTTCTCCTCTGGAGGTCTGTGAGACAGGGCTTGGTCGCTCTTCTCCTCCGCCAGGCCTCCGTTGAAGTAGTGCTCGCGCTTCCTCTCCCTGGCCACGGCCGGGTGGTGGTTGAGCAGGAGGAAGGCGGCCAGACACACCACCATCATGGCACTGAGGAAGAGGAAGAAGACCTGGGCTGAGAAGTTAGCGGGCTGGTATTGAGCCTGGAGCTCTCCACTGGCCCCCACCGTGGAGTTAATCTCTAAGGTCCCGTTGGCTAAGCTAGCCACTGTAGCATTCTGACAGTGAACCACCCCCACCCCCTGCACCAGAGCCACTACAGCAGGCACCAAGCCACTAACACCCTCCCCTACAAAGTACGTGGTGAGGTACTGGGGCCCAAGGCGCATCATGAAGGGCAGGAAGGTGACTGAGGAGGTGCAGTCCACCACGGAGAGTAGGAAACAGAGCACTAGGAGGGGTACACTATGCGTAGCGCCCGCTAGGGGTACCGTGTGCTTCCAGAAGAAGGCCAGAAGGAAGGTGGCCACCACGCCGAGGCCCACTATGGAGTAGATGACGGGCCGCTCGTCAAGCTTGCCGGGGCGGAAGTGGTGCATGAGGGTGACGAAAAGGGGACCCACGTTGGCCATCTGGATGAGCACAGTGAGGTAAGAGGGAAGGTACCAACCCTCTGGGATTTCGGGAACGATGAGGGGCAGCTCCACCCACAACCCGTTGATGGCCACCCAGGAGCCCATGCCAAAGAGGCATGCCAGTACGTGGGTTAGGAGAGTCATGGTGAAGGGCAGGGGCACAGCCAGTAAACAACTTGTATAAAGGACCTGAAACACACAAACAATGCACAATTTCATTATTAAAATGAATACTGATTATGTACTGACATTTGTAGGGGTGTTGAAAGACATAATTACCAACAAAACTATTCCTTGTACCAGAACACAGAACTAAATCAATGTAGGACGTGTTTAAAATGTGCTGCTGAAACACCCGTTATCAGCTCTGTAAAATCAGCAAATGACAACATTATATGAACACATTTCCAGAGTTCCCTTGGTTCTCCTCAAGGTTAGCCTATATGCTATATACATACATGTTGGTGGGATCTCTCTGTCACACATGTCATTGGTTACAAAACCCAGTCCACTACAGTGACTATAAAACACAGATGGTGGTACAAGGTACCTGACCTTTCACACACAAACCCACTAGTCTCCGAACAGCCCCATACACACAGGCTGAACATACACTTCATCCTTTTTCGTGGAAGTACAACATGGCATGTGGTAAAAGGGTGTTACTGTGACTTCTGCTGACTCATAGTTACCTGTAATTCAACGTCTGTCACTGAATTGTTGATGAGTCACCAGACCAGTGTAGGAATGGTTTTATTTACATACATACTGATACACACAAACACTTATAGTTTCCAGAACTACTGTATGCTCACATTAACTCTCCCTAGTTTCCTTCTTCCTGGTTCTTCTTCAGCGTGAATCCATCCTACACGGAAGACATAATAATTCCACAAGCCTCTGTAAGTCCATCTGCTCCACACTGTAGCTGAGACAGTTTGTTAATTAGGCAACATGGGATGTGAGTGATGGGGAAATAGTCAAACCAATAATACTATTGGTTAGACTATCTCCCCATCTCATTAATTAACAAATTGTCTCAGCTTCAGTGTGGAACAGATGGACTTACAGAGGCCTGTGGAATTATTTCCTACTTCCTCTTAGACTCAGACGAATGATGGTCTTACCTTGTGATGGAGTGGGACTGCCTATTATACCTCCTTCTGTCTTGGGTAACTTCTCACTCCATTGTGATCAGAGCGTTATTACATCAGCCGGCAAGTGTGTGTATTCAGTTCATATTCCCTCCCCCCTCTGTATCTCTTATACACCTACCCTGACACACACACACACACACACACACACACTCACGTGACTCCCATTCAACTGACAGAGCAGGAAGTACGCAGTCTCCTCATCTCTATGACGCCGTAATCCCCCGGATTTAAAGGAGCCTCTTTCTAAAATAATTTAGCCATGTGCTCTGCCGCTCGTTCTCCCCGCAGCGCCTTAGATCACTAGAGCAGGCTCGGGCTGCAGTAGCAGCAGGGGGAGGGGTCAGCTACAGTACCCTCCCCCTCTCCTCCACCCCTAGAAAATATGACCTTGGCACTGCCCCACCCTAAACAGAAAATGTTGGCTGTAGCGTGACTAAAAGAGAGAGAAAAAGGGAGAGAGAGAGAGAGAGAGAGGCAGCTGCCTAGTACACTACTACACGAGTCATACGAAGCTGTGTATTCATAACTGAATATTAGAGGTCAGTTCTGTCTACTCCACATCGGATGATGATGAAACAAGTTGCTTCTGTGACCCTGAGTAAACTACTCAAAGGAAATTCATTATATGCTACGTTGACCACCGTGTGTATCTGTAATGTCTATGACTTTACTGTAACACACCCAAAACACATGGAAAGCAGGATTGACTTGTTCGCTCAACTTCTTCCTGTCCCACAGTCCCACACATTCTCAGCATGTCATTGACTGTGTCTACCCCATAGAGAAGTCTATGTTCTACCCTCTAGTATGGTGCCTACATATGTTGTCACAATCATATTGGGCTATTGATCTTTTTCGAATTGTTAATTTGACATAACACAATTTCGGATTACAGCGAAACTTAAAGGTAATTTCCAATTGAGTTGACATCTGCAGTGTTTTTCTAGAATGATGTCGACAGCGCTTTGTCAGGAGTAACATCATGCCTCAAACCTGTTCTCGCAGAGGGATTCCGTTAGCTAGCATTTTGCTTTAGTTTTCTGTGGTTTAATGATTGTCTCCTAATTCAGATGAACGTTGGGCTGTGAAATTGGATCCGACACTGCATTATGTAGCTGGAGCATACGAACCAGGCTAACGAGAAAAAGTTACCCCTGTTAGCAAATCAATTAAACCATGCAATATCAAAGGATTATTACCTAATTTTTTATGTTTTCCCCTAACAGAAACAGCAGGTATTTCCTCCATCTCTCATGACTTCTTTTGACAGAAACCAGATGGATGCAGCCTATAGTGAACTCACTTTTGGCAAAAAACATACATTTATAAAATGAGTGATATGTAGACTGATGAGGAAGTACATTAATCTGCATTTTACATTAGCATGCAATGCAATGGCAAATGTATTTCAACTACCCCAGCTGCAACATCCTGACTGGCTGCATCACTGCCTGGTACGGCAACTGCTCGGCCTCAGACCGCAAGGCACTACAGAGGGCAGTGCGTACGGCCCAGTACATCACTGGGACCAAGCTTCCTGCCATCCAGGACCTCTATAAAAGGCGGTGTCAGAGGAAGGCACTAAAAATGGTCAAAGACTCCAGTCACCCCAGTCATAGACTGTTCTCTCTGCTACCGCATGGCAAGCGGTACCGGAGAACCAAGTCTAGGTCCAAAAGGCTTCTCAACAGCTTTTACCCCCAAGCCATAAGACTCCTGAACAGGTAATCAAATGGCTACCTGGACTATTTGCATTGTGTGTGCCCCCACCCCCTCTTTTACGCTGCTGCTACTCTCTGTTTACCATCAATGTATAGTCACTTTAACTATTCCTACATGTACATATTACCTCAATTAGCCCGATTAACCGGTACCACCTGTATATAGCCTCGCTACTGTTATTTTTTACTCTCATTTTACAGTTTTTTATTTATATATTGTTTACCTAATACTTACTGTTGATTTATTCCAAGGAAAAGCTACAACATTATCCATAGTGTATGTCACGCATTTCAATTAGCTGTAACCAATTTCCAGCCATTATTTCTACTTCGCATTAATAATCATTGTGACAAAAGACCATTCAACTTTTTCTTCCCTGTGCAACCCTTGGTAAAGTTTCAATATGTTGTTGACTGTAAGATAGTTTCACACAGATTACAACGCAGAAGAAGAAAATCAAAAGAACACCAAACGTCATATTGGTCATACTGTACTGTTACCACTGATTGCTAGAAAAAGGGGTATACAACAACGTGAATTGACTGTACGTTTGTTTATTCTCATGTGTAACTCTGTGTTGTTGTTTTTGTCGCACTGCTTTGCTTTGTCTTGGTCAGGTCGCAGTTGCAAATGAGAACTTGTTCTCAACTGACCTACCTGGTTAAATAAAGGTGACATAAAATTATCTTTGAAGAGACTGATTAACTTGTTGCATCTCTCAATCCAAAATGTAATGCCATTTCAGTCAAACACAGTCAAATATGCTAGTCCATCTCAATTACTGTGTAAACTTGATAAAGGTTAGTTATGCACACCTGAAGAGTTTTTGTCATGTGTCAAATAAAATCTATAAAAAGACAGTCAAATAAAAGTTAGGATTTTATAACTCAATAAGCAACCAGGAAATGATATTCAACACCTTACGTAACTATTTTCAAAACATTACTACTATTGACACATTTCCAATCCTGACAGAAACACCTAACAGGAAGCCTACCTGACTCTGTAAGCTTCCTCTCAGTCAGACAGAGTTGAATGCTGTTGATGGATGTTGGTTGCCGGTGTTTGAGTCCCACAGCGGGATGTGATTGCCCTCTGAGGAAGTATGTGGTGTGTGTGAGGCTGCCGTCCTTATACACTACGCTCTGGAGCGACCATGTGCAGGTTGCTGATGTGTCTGTCTGTTAAATAACAGTGGGATGGTGCTGTGCGTGTAGAACTACTGTACCAGACTCACATGACTTGGGAGAGCTTCGCTGCATACAGGGGTCCAGTCAGGGAGCCAAAGTCCTGGGCTGCAGAGGCTGGAGAGGGGGAGAGGAGCTGGGTGGCTGTCTGATTTTCTACTTCAGAGGTGGGGCTGCAGGGTAGCTTTTGTTTAGCATAAATTCCATGATATCAAATGAATGGACCTGATTGACCTGGAGCTTGTTTAGATGGGAGTTGATTTGAGTGCAGATAACGAGCACCCCTCCACCTTCTATCTCAACCCCCTCCTCAACTCAATTAAGGCCAGATTGTTATTTTCCCTGATTTGATTGCTCATTCATTAACATTTGAGCACGCTTACAGTAGATGCATTTTACTGAGCATCTATCATCTGAACCTGACACCAAAGAGAGAGCATTTCTAACAACCTTTGAAAGAGGGTCAACACGCCACTACCAAGCGTGTCACATTTGTGGTGCTGGGAGTCACTGACTCCAAAATCAACATTGTAGAAAAAAAATCATACCATATCCTTTACCTCCTTCACATTACTATTTCACAAGATTTGAAAGCAGGGTTTGTACTTTTCATCTGATATAGTTCTAGAGTTTACGAAAACTTTGTTTAAAATATTTAGGTGGATGCCAGGCAGTGTTTGGCTGTGAATCATGAACCATCCTCAGTAACGCAGTTCACTGGGCTCTCATTAAGTTAGCTCGTTCCTGTCTTTGGGAAGGGATCCAAGCTGCAACCCATTGTTCTGACTGTTTGTTCCTTCATTATCAGCCCAGTGAGTGTTGAGTCTGCCAAGTAGGACTACATAACTCACACTCGACTGTTCAGTAGAAGGAGCCCATGGTCTGCCTGGAGGAATTTGCTCTCATTGGGCACGTTCACTCAAAAGTATAGTCAGCAAATATGCTGAGGCACTGAGTAATGTTACTAAATACGTATACAGCCTAATGTGGCAAACTTGTTTCCCAACATTACAGAGACCATCCTGTATAGCTACAGCAGTACAGCCAATGACCAACTCCATCTGGTCCTTCTGCAGGACGTACACATCACGTGCTATCCTGACTGAGACACCTGCTGTCCAGAGGTGAAGGGTTAACGACAAGGGAGAACAGAACATTGGTCTATTTTGAGCCATGGATAATAACTGTCCTGATGTTGTTTTGTTAGACAATGTCATGCTTCAACACGCAGAGAACAGTATTTTGATGTTGTATTTTGATGTGTGTGTGGGAACCAGACCTGGGTTGAAATAGCATTATGTCTTCTTTCAAATACTTCAGCTGCGCTTGATTGAGCTTGCCTGGCGCAATGGAATCACCAATGAAATACAGTCCTAAAACTGCAAACACCACCCATCTACCACTTCAAGAAGGCTCAATCGAACACAACTCGGGACTCTATTCAATCCACAACATGGAAGTTCAGCTTTAAAGGGTGAAATTTAAAGGCAATGTTCCCGCTTTAGCGGCGACTGCAGTCACGGTAAACGCCGCATTTGTCGTCTCAATTGGAAATTATCTTTACATTTCTATCATGGATTCTGGAACGCTTCAGCTTTACTGATTGAATAGAGCCCTAGATCAAAGTATTTGAGAGAAAGCAAATACGATTTGAACCCAGGTCTTGTGGGAACTCATGAACTGGACAGAAGTCCAGTCACAGGACACTATGGTGGTTTCACTTCAGACCAAGCCGGTCTCATGAACTGTGTTGGCGCTGGCTGTATTGGTGGAAACACAATTGACTATTTTCTTCCCCTTCCCTCTTTCAGCTGGGTCTTGTGGCTCCATTTTGCACAATACATATTTGTGCGTTTTGGGTGATATTGAAATGTATTAATAAGAAGATAGACATTTATGAAAGGTCTTAGTTTGGAGAAAGCAAAAAACAAAGGTTAACAGAGTAAGACAACTACCTGGGAATTATGTTAGAAGCATTTTTTTCTTTAATCTTATTAGTTAAAGGAACAACAGACATGATCGTTTGAGACTAAGAATAGCTTCTTCCCTGATTTTATGTATGTATTGTGGCCAGCATCCTTCAGCATCCTGTTCATGCTAGCTGATGCTATCAGGATGTTTTCCTGTCTCTAAATTATTTCACAGAAAAACTAAACACAGAGTATTTCTATACATTCATTAGCCTAAACGTAACTTCTCTGTAATAATTAAATATGAGAACATGATGAATTTGTTTTAAAAACAATGTTTTGAACCCCATGTGTTTAAATGTAGCAGTGATGATGTCTCAAGTTCAGAAATAAATTATAGGAAATCAAAGTAATGTAATAAAATATGAAAAATGTTTTTCATTTCATTACAAATAGTTTATTTTACAATGGACTTAAAACATTATTAGTGACATTCTTCTACAGTGTTCCTAAATTAGATACCAGAACAAGTGCTGGATATAGAAATTGACAGGTACAGTACAGAAAGATAGGGGTGCATAGCAGTAGAGGAATCTGGCTATTGTGTTTTACAGTACACTGAGATTCAAGTTATCTGTATTGCCCTACATTCTCACATTGAAGCATAAAATGACAATGGAATGAATTGGGACAAAGGCATATGAAATGTAGTTTTGGGTTTTTCTTAATCAGAACTGCATAAGCCCAAACCTTTTTGTGTACACACATGTAAAGTACACAATCCACTGCTTTTGTCATGTAAGATTTAACCCTTCTTGGACCAGTATCAATAAAAAAACGAAAAACCACACTTAACACATACCCACACCCACCTGCTAACAGTGGTAACATACACACACTTGCTTACAGTGGTAACATTTACCAGGCATACAGTAAACCATAGAGTAGGCAAGCACTATACAAGATTGAGCAGGGTCCAGATCCATCTATAGACAAAATAATGTACGGTGTCCATTTTAGGACACCATCAGCCTCAAGCCTCACGCCTCACCCCGCATCTGTCTGAGGTAGAGTTGAGTTGAGGGTGTAGACTTTCACTAATGTGTCACATGACATACAGTTTTCTTTGGGTGTATAATATTGATATGAATGGTAGCACCTGCACAGTCATGGTGGGTGGCATCAATTCTTTGTCTGATAGTTGTTATATGCAGAGGTGTAATTGTTTGAGAGACACGTGGGGAACGTTTGCTATACGTGGGACATTTTGCTTTTATGCCTAGGCTCAAAAAGAGGAAAGAGACATAAACTAATCTGTTGATTTACATTAAATGGTCTGAATTAAGACAGATTGGAGGAGAGAAAGTCAAGATCTCATTGAGAACTACACTTTTGTATTTTGGGAGGGTGAAACCCTATTGAAATAGAGTTATTCATCAGAAATAAAAGTCAGACTATTTCTCTAGTCCTAAACACTGAAACTAAGTGAATTAAATCAGAAACTGTGTCACCACCCACACATACAGAACCAAACCAGTAAAGAAAAAGTGCATTTCATGGGAAGAAGTTAATGTGTGAAGAACACAACTTGCCATTCAAATGTCCTGCCATATCACACCTCCAGTGACAGCAGTAACATTAAAAGTACATCTACAATCTCACAGTAATGTTCCACTTAAACATTGAACCCTTAAACATCAAAAAGGCGAAACCTAAACCTGAGAAAATAATCTCAACAAAATAATGACCCATGCCCATCTTCATACATGTTATGATCTTAAAATGTAGCATTTAAAACAATACTTACAGGACGTTAAAAAGAAACCAGCAGTGTTTCCTTAGCCTGGTCCCAGACCTGTTTGTGCCGTCTTACCAATTCCTATGGACGTTGTTTGACCGAAACCGTACAAGCAGATCTGGGACCAGGCTAGTGTTTCCTATTGCGTCTGTGAAAGATGATGGAACCATTGGTTCTGTAGGCTTTTGGCTTCTTTATCTTTTGAACGGTCAGTGTCTTGTTACTAAATACAGGGCCTACTAGCACACCTTCACGTATTTGCATTTGAGCGCATTTTACAGACCGGAGGAATACCGTACACACAGTAACATAAAGGAAGCAAAATCCTGACTTTATATAGCTCCGAAAATGATCATCCAGTTGCTGCTAATACACGTGTTTGTTCTTGTAGAGTTTTACCATTTAACTTCAAGCCACATTGTTACTTGAACGCAGCTTGCCCTGACATCATTATAAGGGTGCAGGTTAAAACAGATATAGGAACTAGATTGGAAGCTATACTGATGGCCGTCATGCGATTCGTATCCATGCAGACTGTTCCAATATCTCCATCCTCGGATACTATGTCATATTTGGAAAACCAGTATTGAAGTCGTATATTGATATCGATGATTAAAATTATGACTATATCAATACAATGACTCAGAGAGGAGAGTAGTGGGATATGTTTAGGTCAGAGGTCATGTCCAGATCCCTAGCTGACCAATCGGAGGCTCTCCACAGAGCCTACAAACACAGTGTCCAATACAGTATCTGGCCCTTTTGTATCACTTCTGAAGGTTGTGGAGTTTCCTTTAGTGGCAGTCTATGGAGTTGTGACTGAGGCCTTGTCTTGGTCTCTCTCTCTCTCTCTCTCTGGACCCCAATACTGTAGTGGAGATCCTCACTGTAGTGTTCACATGATGCGTGTTGTGGACATACCCTCCTCATCATGTGGGCAGTCTTTCAGCTTCCTCTGAAAAGACGAAAAACAAAAGCCATCATGTCAATGTTGAACTCATTTGAACTGTACTACAATTGCAAGTCCGATTCCGTTCATAGAGGGTCGATTTACTGTACACACCTGATGGTGAAAGAGAATCATCATCCCCCGTAGTGGAGAACTGCAGATCTGACCCCAGAGCAGCTATGGAGCTCCTGGGCCGGATGCAGCGGTCGCCAGAGAGACTCCTTCGCAGTAAGGCCTGGAACATGGGATAAGAGAAGAGCTAACCATGATACTAGCCATCTCAATGACATGAATAGGTGAGCTTACCTTATTGCATTGAGGACTCTCATGCTACTACAAAGGTGAGTGGTTTGGGGCTAGTACAAAGTTAGTGGTAAAGCTTACCTTGTTGGTTTGTGGGCTTATACACAGGAGGTGATCTTACCTTGCGTGTTAGGGGGCTGCTTGGAGCCGAGGCGCTGCTGTAGAGACTCAGGCTGGAGTTGGACCTGCTGACCGTCAGGGTTTTAGACGAGCCTCCTCTCCGGGAGGAGTCGAATAAGTACTTCTCCTTTATCTTTAAGTTGGTCCGACCTTTCACTGTGAAATAAATAACAGACATCAATGGGCATTATGAATCTGGCTTCAATAAAGCAAGCATTTTTGTAGGATGTAGTGGATGCAATGCTCCTGGAAATGGATTGTATTAAAAGCATGGGGAAGAAGCTCTGCAGAGTGCTTCTTAGGTCCCCACGGCCGCTGTCCCCGTGCTTCTGAATGCACTGCTAATAACTGATACAAGCTGTTTCCACTAGCATTGCTAAATTCTGGAAAGATTCTAGCCAGGAGATTCTGGACGTTGCATATAACTAACAAACTTAAACGGTTTGGATGAAATTACAACATCCAAGATAAGACAAAAAAAGTTCAAACCTTTTATTTGAGAATTATTTGTCAATCACTGCGGTCCTACTTCAAGTCTCCACTAACCTCTACAAGGGTCGTTCTTGACCAGGAATTCATCAAGTGCTGTCCAGCCTCCTCCCACCCGTACCATCAGGGTACTGCGAAGGATACGCACCATCCGCAACTGTTGGGAATCCCCAAACTACAGCAGAGACCAACAAAAAACATACAGTTGAAGTCGGAAGTTTACAAACACCTTAGCCAAATACATTAAAACTCAGTTTTTCACAATTCCTGACATTTAATCCTAGTAATAATTCCCTGTCTTAGGTCAGTTAGGATCACCACTTTATTTTAAGAATGTGAAATGTCAGAATAATAGTAGAGAGAATGATTTATTTCAGCTTTTATTTCTTTCATCACATTCCCAGTGGGTCAGACATTTACATACACTCAATTAGTATTTGGTAGCATTGCCTTTAAATTGTTTAAATTTTCTATAGGATTGAGGTCAGGGCTTTGTGATGGTCACTCCAATACCTTGACTTTGTTGTCCTTAAGCCATTTTGCCACAACTTTGGAAGACCCATTTGCGACCAAGCTTTAACTTCCTGACTGATGTCTTAAGATGTTGCTTCAATATAGCCACATCATTTTCCTTCCTCGTGATGCCATCTATTTTGTGAAGTGCACCAGTCTCTCCTGCAGCAAAGCACCCCCACAACATGATGCTGCCACCCCCGTGCTTCACGGTCGGGATGGTGTTCTTCGCTTTGCAAGCGTTCCCCTTTTTCCTCCAAACATAACGATGGTCATTATGGCCAAACAGTTCTATTTTTGTTTCATCAAACCAGAGGACATTTCTACAAAAAGTACGATCTTTGTCCCCATGAGCAGTTGCAAACCGTAGTCTGGTTTTTTTATGTCGGTTTTGGAGCAGTGGCTTCTTCCTTGCTGAGCGATATAGGACTCGTTTTACTGTGGATATAGATACTTTTGTACCTGTTTCCTCCAGCATCTTCACAAGACCTTTTCGCACCAAAGTACGTTCATCTCTAGGAGACAGAACGCGTCTCCTTCCTGAGCGATATATCGGCTGCGTACAAATGTTTTCACAGTGTTCAGTTAAGCACATGTTCCTTGTTACAATGACCTAAATACAATCAAAAGGTCAAAGGTCACTCACCCTGTATCGGTTGGCACTGATCTGCTCCACCTGGAACCTCTTGGGACAGTTGCACTGAGACACCTGTCGACTCACCTGAGGGAGATACAGGAGTCAGTCAGTCAGACAACTGTCTTTAGGTGTAATACATTGAACTGCATGTTGTTACACTGTTGAAGATCACGGGCATGAAAACAACTCTGGGAGACATTTCACCTCCTCATTGATCTGATCTGCATCTAGCGTCCTCCTGTAGGGATCCCGGCTGGGATGGAGGGCACTCACAAACTCATAGTAGTCAATGAAGCCGTCCCCATTCACGTCAAAGATATTGGCCACAGCATTCATCTCCAGGGAGTTGGTTGGGAATTCTAAAAAGGAAAGAGAAGGTATACAAAATGTTAGAAAATATAATACGTGGATTAGTTTTAGTTTTTGACTTTGCATCAGTGGTTGTAGATGCTGACATTTCAATAACATTTTAATAACAGACTGATCAAAGGATTCTGCTGATTAAATAAGGCCATCGTTATCTCCAGGACATTGGTCTAAGGGGCAGTTTAATACATTCATCAAATCAATAATGAATGGTTGTTGATATTGATTAAACGGATGTAGGGTTTGAGTGACAGATACTAAGAGGCTGGGAGTGGGGATGGGGGCAGGGCTTACTGGATGCCAGGACGTTGTCGATTAACTCCTTCTTGCTGATTCGTCCATCCTGGTCCCTGTCGATGTTACGGAACACATCTAGGATCCGAGACTTGAGGTGGCTGATCCACTGCATGTAACGCTTGCGCCAGACGTTGAAGTCAAAATTTGCAAATTCCTCCATCTGTTTGTCGAAAATCAATAATATTAGTGACAAATGACTAACACTGTACAAAGAGTCATTTAGATCCAGATTTGAAGCTATTGAAAAGGAAACTCGGTAACACTTCCAATGAATACCCTCTTCATAACGCATGTGTAATGTCTTATGAGCTAATAAAGAATCCACCCACCCACCCACCCACCCACCCACCCATCTATCTATCTATCTATCTATCTATCTATCTATCTATCTATCTATCTATCTATCTATCTATCTATCTATCTATCTATCTATCTATCTATCTATCTATCTATCTATCTATCTATCTATCTATCTATCTATCTATCTATCTATCTATCTATCTATCTATCTATCTATCTATCTATCTATCTATCTATCTATCTATCTATCTATCTATCTATCTATCTATCTATCTATCTATCTAATACGTTAATGCACCAATAGCTGCTCACAGACATTTACAGCTCCATTCATAAAGCATGTATGGGAACGCAGCATACTGATGTGAAGCAAAGAGTTAAGACATAGGTGGCTGTATGTACCTCTCGGAGATTCTGCTCGTGCTGATCCAGGCGGACCTGTCTGGCCAGAGCCAGGAGCCAGAGTTTCTGCCAGTGGCTGACCAGCTGACCGAGCTGAGGGGTCTGAGGGTCCAGATTCTCCAGGGGGAGAGGGACTACTGCAGGCTGGAGTTTCAGGGTGCTCCTCCTCTCTGGAGCAAACACAGGAAGATGGATACATCAATTAGCTCAGTAGATACAAACTTCAAGGAGCATTTTTTATCTCAATAACAAATAATTTATGGGTAACAAGTCAATTATGTCCCTTACTGTGGTCAAAAATAGCAAAGAGCAAGAATGTTGCTAGGACTGTCTGGGGGTGGTCTGATTGCTTTTATTGGCAGAGAGCTTTGGAACTCTCTTTAGTCTTTTAAGTCATTTACTGCCTGGTGGTGTAAACAAAACTCAATCCCTTCAAAACAGGCTGAAATTTGAGGTGGTCTTTTCAAACAGCTCTTACACTAAAAGGGCATTTTCACAATTTTCACACCATTTTTTTAACCACAGTGTGGAAATATATCTAAAACACAGTGTTTGTGTTTGGGCCTTTAACGTAAAATGAGTCCATGTTTGACATAATCCCTCAAAATGTGCACATCAACATTTTAATATGGCACAGATTAGCGCTGTAAGTAAAACAATTATGCAATATAATATAATGTCCCTAAGCCAAGTGGTGGCTAACCCTAACCCTTCAGCGGTGCTATTTATCACTTAGGCATTTTTTATTTTTCTCAGCGCCGAACGTACATGCGAGTACTCAATTATTTACAACCGAGGCTAGCTCCTGGATTTAGCACACTCAGCACTATTTTACCCCAGGGGAAAGTTTGATATTCCGGACGAGTTGAAAACGCGACGGCATGGATGCAGGGCAGGTCGGAAGTGTAAGGCAAAGCTGAGGAAGTACAAACCGACTATACAGTCTATCATTATGGGCAACGTGAGATCGCTACATAACAAGGTGGATGAGCTTGAGGGTCTGGTCCATGGACAAAGAGACTACATTGAAGCTAGTCTACTGTCCTTTACAGAGACATGGCTGAAGGATAACATCCCCATAGAGAACGTCACTATCGGCGGTTTCCATACCATCAGAGCGGACAGGGATAGTGTTTCATCCGGTAAGAGTAAGGGAGGCGGGCTGGCTTTATTAGTTAACAACAGATGGTGTAATCCGAGCCATATTAATGTTAAGGAACAGTTTTGTAGCCCGGACATTGAGCTGTTAGCCGTTAGCCTGAGTCCCTACTATTTGCAAGGGAATTCACAGCGGCCATTGCTGTTATTGTCATTTCGGGGGATTTTAACCATGCATCTCTCTCTTCAACACTGCCCACGTTCAAACAGTTTGTGAAGTGCCCAACTAGGAATAATACAACTCCGGACTTGTTATATGCTAATGTGAAGGATGCATACAACTCCACTGCACTCCATCCCCTCGGTAGATCGGATCACAACCTTGTCCACCTCACTCCACTCTACAGGCCTATGGTCCAACAGCAGCCTGCGACCACTAGGACCATGAGGAGATGGTCACCGGAGGCGAATGAGGCCCCACAAGACTGCTTTGAAACAACAAACTGGGATGTGCTCTGTGAGGCTCATGGGGAGGACATTGATGGACTTACAGACTGCATAACGGACTATATAAATGTTTGTGTAGACAACACTGTACCCACCAGGAAGGTACGCTGTTTTCCAAATAATAAACCCTGGGTCACCAGCAACCTGAAGGCCCTGCTGAATGAGAACAAGAATTGAATTGCGTCCAGAGGGCGCTGAAGTTGTGGACTGCTGAGGGGAAGAGAGGGTATGAGAGAGGTGTGGAATGGTATGAGAAATATCACTGGCTTCAAAAAGTCAAACAGTGGGCAGACGGAGGGGACCCAGGACAGAGCCAATGAGCTGAACCAATTTTTTAACAGGTTCGATACTGGCCCTGTCCACCTCCCCTCCAGCTCTCCAGGCCACACACCCTCACGGCTGTCCCACCACCCCCATTGCTCACAACACCTCCGTTGAGACTATCAGCAAGCCCCTCCCCACCTCCGCCCCCTCTCCCTCTGGACTGATCCTCAACAGAGCTGGAGAGACTACATCAGTGGAAAGCGGTGGGTGCTGATGGCATCAGCCCAAGGGTGCTTAGGGTCTGTGCTGACCAACTCTGTGGGAAGGGTCCCTGTGCTGTGGAAAACATCCTATCTATCACTTACTTGTCAGTGCCTTGCGGCACGGTGAAGCCTGCTGTTTGGGGATCAGCTTCTGTTTGCAGGATTTTGTGGCATGTTCAACCTCTGGTAGTTTTCGGTTCAGCTCCTCCATGAATACCTGGAGGGAGGAATAGTGAGTTATTAATTGAGTCTGTAAAAAAATAAATAAAAAGAGGCTTTCGTGAACTAACACTCACACTTTTGTTTTTGCTCCCTTACTAGCTATGACCTTGCTGATAGCTACTTTACTGAGGGAAAATGTACTTAATATGTAATATGTGGTTATCCCACCTAGCTATCTTACGATGAACGCACTAACTAACTGTAAGTCACTCTGTACTCTGTAAGAGTGTCTGCTAAATGACTCAAATGTCAAATGTAATTGTATTTGGTTATTGTATACTCTGTGGATTGGAGCTGTTTAGCTGTGTTGGTTAGTTATGTGCTCTGTATGGTTTGTAGCTCACTACTCTTTAGGTAGAGACTATATGGTTTGGGACTGTGTTTATGTACTGTACCATGTGTTGAACGATGAGTTCCTGGTTGTGTTCTATGCTCTCAGCCGGTGGCTCCTGGTCTCTGAGGTTGAGGGCCTCCTCGGCGGATGAGATCCAGTCCAGTAGGCGCTGCAGCTTCTCCCGCTCAGCCTCCAGAGCAGACAGGCTGGCCTGGATCCTCTGGCCCTGCTGCTGGGCCCACGTCTGCACCTGAATCAGAGAGAGCGGGGGGAACACCGGTAGAAAGTCACACCTGGATTCTCTGTTGTCTACGGGGAAATCAGCAAGACAAGTCACCTAACAGAAAATCACCACTGACTGACTGACTAACTGCAGACTGACTGACTGCAGATTGTCTGGCTATCTGGCTGTCTGACTCACTCATAGGCAGTAACAAAACATAATTTATCCTCAAAATGGATCAAACATTGCAATTTTTTTGGGAGGGTATCGTCAACGTAAATATAACCTAGCGTAGCAGACGTAGAAAGACGCCTGAGCAGAGTTCCCACTTCAGTTTTTAGGGGAAACAGAAGTTAGTCTGTAAAATGCTGTATCCCTGAAAAACGGATGTTAGTGTTTTCTGGCGACTCCGCATAGGCTAATTTAAATACCTCAGAGAAGTAAGGCTACACTGATACAACGCTTAAGTCATAGTCATTATATTTTTGTCCTACGTAATGTCCTGCTCCTAAGTAGGTAAGAGTGGACTCACCTCTTCGTAGCGGGTCTTGGCGACGCTGATCCAGGACTTGAGTGTGATGATGGAGTCTGGGTGACAGGAGGACAGGATGTCCTCACTCAGG
The DNA here is from genome assembly GCA_023634145.1 of Thymallus thymallus. Lineage (NCBI taxonomy): Eukaryota > Metazoa > Chordata > Actinopteri > Salmoniformes > Salmonidae > Thymallus > Thymallus thymallus. The sequence continues at coordinate 5,739,649 of CM042415.1, forward strand.
CACTGGATGCTCTCTAGCGCCATCTCCTGGGAGCGCAGGGAAGTGATTGACTCCTGGACACAGGGCACAGACAAAGAACTAATTTCACCCCCTGTCTACTGGGTAATGCCATCAAAATATAAAACTATGAGTAAATTCAAAATGATCTGTAGCTTGGTATCTTGAAAGTCAGTAAAACTGAAAAGGCAACCACAAAACTAAAACTCTCTCCCTCCCTCCCTCCCTCTCTCCCTCCCTCCCTCCCTCCCTCCCTCCCTCCCTCCCTCCCTCCCTCCCTCCCTCCCTCCCTCCCTCCCTCCCTCCCACCATCCAGCCATCTTTTTTTGTTTAGTTTGGTATTGTTTTGTTTTCATTTCTGTTTCTTGTTTGTTAATTTCTACATTTTTAAAGCAACTTTGGGTCCTTGAAAAGCGCTTTATAAATGCCATGTACTATTATTATTATAAGGCTTTTATAACGTGTATCTTGCAACCTCTACAAGCCCTGATGTGACACCTTAATAACAGAGACTACAATCATATTAGGCCTAAATGTCTACCTACCTCATGTTGTTTGCGGAAGGCCAGCAGAGCTTCCTCCTCCTCAGGGATGACCCCGTACTTCAGCACCCTCTCTGCCTCTGCCAGATGCTCCAGGAAGGAGTGGACCAACCTGTCAAACTTCTCAGCCTAACAGAGACACACGTATGAATGGACAATGAGATAAACCATCCTTCATAGAGAGACATAACAAGACATTATAAAGCCTCATACATGTTTATAATAAGTCATAAATCATTATTCCTGCAGGCTTTAAATAAAGTGTTCAGAAAGGATATACTTTATTGTCTTGGACAATTTCTGGGGCTTCATCCGAGATGTGGACTTTGATATACCACGTCAATACTATACAATTATACAACACTGAAGATATGTAAAATGTGAATAAGACAGTATGGTGAGCTACCTGATGAAGGGCTGCCTCCAGCCTGGCCTGCTTGGAGACCGACAGTTTACACACATCTTCCCAGCGTCCCTCCAATTCTTCCATCTGCTCCTGCAACCAATGGGCATCGGCAGTGCTGCTCCTGGTCAGGTCCCTCACCGAGCGCTTCAGGGTCCTAATGCACCCGGCTCGCTTCCCCAATTCCTTCTGAAACACCTGAGAAACAAGAAAGTCCAAGAGAATGTCAGCTTGAGACGAATGTCACACCCTGTATTGCTGTCATAGAGCTTACAGGTGACGCCTCAAGAAAGTTATTTTTATGGTGTCCATAGGAAAGCCTCAATATCTTATCGAGTCACATACACAGAATGTATAAAAATGACCTTGTGCTTGTCGATCAAATTGTTGACCATGTCTTTTTCCCCACCAACAGGCACGTCTTCAGCCAGCTGTGGCTCTGCTCTGTATAACCAGTCATTCAAGGCTTGAAGGGCGTCTGTGAATCTGCCTGAAAACAGCAGTGCCTCCTCCAGCTTGTGTTGCCTAAGGAAAATTCAACTGGGTCATACACTCTGTCAAAGTTGGCCAACCATGTTGGCCAAATTGATTCCGGTACCAATCCACTCCCTCTCCCTAACCTTGGGTTCGATATTTGCAGATCTGTAAGGAAGGAAAACTGTGGTCCACAACTATTTGGATTCAACCTATCCTATACCTTTAGATCTCCAGATATCAAAAGGCCTAGGGGAAGGGGTAGGGAGCGAAATGGGACCAGTGTTTTAAATACTTTTAAGTGTGTGGAAATACTATTTCCCTCATCAGTGCATTGTGTCCCTACCTTTCCACGGATTTGCCACTGATGGTATCCCATGAGTCCCGGAGCTCAGAGAGCAGGTTCTCCAGGTGCTGTCTGTCCTGGGCGCTCTGAGACCTCTCATGGAGGCCCCGCCCGCTCTTTAAAGTGGCCTCGTACATGGGTCGCTTCGAGCGCAGAAGCTTCTGGAAGTCCTAGGAGCACACACAGAAAAAATACAGGAATTGAAGGGATAGTTCAGTGAAATATGTCATTTTGCTGAACTATCCGAAAAACAATGGATTTAAAATATACATTCCAAGCTAGAAAAATATTGAAAAGAGCTACAATTATTTACATAGTTTCTTTAGACCTACCTTCTGTTCGGTGAGCTGCAGTTTAATTTCCTCGTGGTCCACAGCGATCTCTCTGTGTGTGTCCAGCGTCTGCTCCACCTCAGACACCCAGTCCACTAGGAGGCGCCAAGATTCAGTGAACTGAAATATTGGAGGATAACACATATGCTTGTTATCATGAGAGACATTCTAAGTTGTACTATTGAAACTGTTCGCAGGGTTATTTTGAGTTAATAGATAGAGGAAGTTGAAAATGTGATTATGTGGGGAGGAATTACCAAAAAAACATATATTTCAGACTATACCTTTTTAGCGTTTTTCTTGACGTCCTCTAGTGTACGGCCCCTCTCTGTGGTGCGCTGGTGGAGTTTCCTGTAGCGGTCCTGTACGGTCATGACCAGGTTGTGAACCACGTCACAGTCCTCCTTCCTGCTCAGCTCGGTCAGCCTGGAGCCTGCACTCTCCACCACGGTCTTCTTTTCACTGTAACAGTTCACCTCACTCAGCAGAGTCTGAGGGGGAAAATATCATATCTATCATATACACACACAGATAATTCGCACATGCACACACATATGCACAAACACATACTCTCACACACATAGACACTCAAACGCATGTGCACGTGCATGCTCACATACAAATACAAACTCACAGGCCAGCACAGACAAACACACACACACACACACACACACACACACAAACCCACCCGGTGGTCATGAAGCTGGCCACAGACTGTGTCCAGGACAAAGCTGGGGGCTGGCAGTAATCCTATGGCCTCCTCACATTTGGCCATCCTGGTCAGCAGCTCCTGGACATTACTGTGGAACTCCTTTGCCAGGATCAAACCTTCGGTTAGCTTAGCCTAGGAACAAAACAGATACCACACCTTTACTCAGGTCGTTCACAAACATACTGTAGTTAATCATCATGGTGTCACTTAGCCTGGTCCCAGATCTGGGTTATGTTCATTAAGCACCATATACAAGAAAACTTACTGAAAAAGGGAGGGACTACCTGAACTTATCCAATAAGAAATGGTCAGAGGAGTTGGCTAATGCACATAGATCTGGGAGCAGGCTAGGTCTCACTCTCACCTTGCGGTCCTGTACTTTCCCGTAGACAGTAGCCCACTTCTGCTCCAGGATGCAGAGGCTGTGTTCAGTACTGGAGCCCCGGGTCACGCTGCTGCTCTCCAGCATCCTGCGGATGGCGTTCCTCACGTCTGTGTAGGCATGGAGCTTGGAGTCCATCTCATTACACAGCTCCTAGGACAGGACAGTGAGGGAAGAGAGGGCGTTTAAAAGAGACACTAATGTGTTAGAGTTTGGCATAGGACTAGTGGTTTACACAGCAGACTCTGGACCACGTCTGCTGCAATGGGGGATTGAACCCTGCTCAGCATTCACAACGTCCACTTATATGTCTCCCACTTTCCTTTCAATCAGAAAGAAAATACTATTCTTTACGTATGCAGTCAAATCTCCATCTACTCACTAGTTACCGTCCACCATAACTGCTTGGCACAGCAGAGATATAGCCTATTGACTTACTGTCATCTGTTTGCAAACCGGTTGATACGAGGCTGCAATAAATGTGACACTGTACTCTATACAGCACAGTGACAATGAACAAAGAGAATGAGGGATTCTGGGACAGGCACTGAGCACTAGCACCCTGTCCTCCCTCAGGACCCAGTGTTGTAGTACTCAAGTCCAGCTTAGTAAGTTGACTACAACACCAGGCACAGCTGTGCTGTCAGCTCAAGAGGGCGCCGCACAATTGGCCCAGCGTCGTCCGGGTTTGTCCGGATTAGGCCGTCATTGTAAATAAGAATTTGTTCTTAACTGACTTGCCTAGTTAAATAAAGGTTAAATAAAAAAAATTAAATAAACAAACAAATAAGAGGGAGAGAGTATTTTGGGAGAGGCATTGGGTTCTAGGTACTGTACACACGTCCAAGCCTGATTTTATGCACGGAGGCAGAGTGAGTTTGGTTTCGGTTTTGTTTCTTGGAAACTATTGTGGGTGGTGTCCATTTCAACCATAAAAACATGCCCTTTGATCCAGCCACACCTCACATTGTCGAGGAAGGAACGATCTCTGTGAGTGAAAAATAATGGCTGCCATTTTGTCTCTCATGGAGGAGCACCTCACTTGTCCCGTGTGCTGTGACATCTTCAGGAACCCTGTGGTCCTCAAATGCAGCCACAGCTTCTGTGAGGAGTGTCTGCAGAAAAAATGGAAGGATATGGAGAATCCACTGTGTCCTGTATGCTGGAAAGAGTGTTCATCTGAGGACCAGAGTTTAAGCCTCGCCTTAAATAGTCTCTGTGATTCCTTACAGAAGGGGAGTGAAAACATCCGATCTGAGGACAACTGCCAGCTGCATGGAGAGAAACTTAAAATCTTCTGTTTCAACGATAAACAGCCCATCTGTGTTGTCTGCTACACATCAAAAAAACATAAAGGCCATGACTGTTATCCCATTGAGGAGGCTGTCCCTGATTTGAAGGTGAGACCATTTTGTAAACTTTTTGTTTACTCTGCTTTAATTTAACTAGCAATGTATCTCACCCAGTGACTAAACCAATTGCTTAATCAGCGTTATTGTGTGAGTTGAGTAGACTTCAAAAAAGAAATTGAGCTGAATTTAAAAAAGCTTGTTGCGTAAAATTTTGCAAAGTAAGCAAAAGACACGTTGGTCTTGTCCTGGATCCGTATTCATGAAGAGCCCCAGAATAGGTGCTGATCTAAATGTCAGCATCATAAAATACTTTTATTCACATGAACACTATGTGATTAAAAAACGTATTCTTTAAAAAAATATATCTTTAACCAAAGATATTTAGCATCAATCAAAGCATTTTTATATACTGAACAAAAATATAAATGCAACATGTAAAGTGTTTGTTTCATGGCTGGAAATAGGGCGTCAGGTAGCCTAGCGGTTAGAGCGTTGGCCCAGTCACTGAAAGGTTGCTGGTTCGAATACCCGATCCGACAAAGTGAAAAACCTATCGATGTGTCCTTGAGCAAGGCACTTAACCCTAATTTGCTCCAGGGGTGACCCTGTAGGTAGGCCGTCATCGTAAACAAGAATTTGTTCTTAACTGACTTGCCTAGTTAAATAAAGGTTAAATAAAAAAATATATAAAAAAATAAAAGATCCCAGAAATGTTCTATATGCACAAAAAAACATGTTTCTCTCAAATTCTGTGCACACATTTGTTTACATCCCTGTTAGTGAGCATTTCTCCTTTGCCAAGATAATCCATCCACCTGACAGTTGTGGCATATCAAGAAGCTGATTAAACAGCATGAACATTACACAGGTGCACCTTGTGCTGGGGACAGTAAAAGGCTACTCTAAAAAGAGCAGTTATTTTTGTTAAGTTTAAATTATACACTGGATAGGTGCAGTGAAATGTGTTGTTTTACAGGATCAGCCATAGTAGTACGGCGCCCCTGGAGCAGATTTGGGGTTAAAATGCCTTGCTCAAGGGCACATCGACAGATTATTTTCAACTCGTCGGCTCAGGTATTCGAACCAGCGACCTTTCAGTTACTGGCCCAAGGGGTAACATCCTGGCTCTATGAACATAAACTGTTCCCTGCGGGGTTCAATCCCTGACATCTTTCCAACAATTTATCCCACTATCCCACTCTTATTCTGTCTGAATAAAGTATAAAACCCTTTAAAAAAAATATATACCAGGGTGGAGCCCAGCAGAAGGTTAGATGGCTTCCGATTATTTGGGCATGTTGAATTGTATTTTCACTCAACCTAAAATTAAAAGTTGAGTGAACATACAATTCAATTTGTGAATGTTGGTTGAGCTAGTACGCCCGAATGTTGAGCAAACAAAAAATCGTATTGCAGCTGGTTGCCTTGATTTTTTTAAAGCTGAATCAACACATCTTTTTTACAGTATTGGTAACTAAATCAGATGTTTGACAATTATCACTTCCAATCTAGAGTGAAATCCAGGTTGTGGTTTCCACTCTGATGAAGAAACTAGAAAACAAGACCATAGTTAAGAAGGGTCATCAAAGCTGGGAGGAGCACATAAAGGTAACTAATACAATTTAAGAACCACATTTTGAACAATGTTGAAAATTGAGTTAAATGTTCTATTTTAGGGCCAGGCCCAATGTGCAGAGGAGCAGATAAGGAGGGAGTTTAAGAAACTCCACCAGTTCCTAGAAGAGGAAGAGACAGCCAGGATAGCTACCCTGAGAGAGGAAGAACAGCAGAAATCTGAAGTGATGCAAGAAAGAGCTGAGGCATTGACCAGAGAGATCACAACCCTTTCAGAGACTATTGTAGTTATCGATAAGGAAATGGAAGTTGACAATATCACATTCTTGCAGGTAAGGAAGGGGTTTGTCAAAATGTTTAAAATCCCCATTGTTGTGAAACTGTTTTCTCACAGTTACCTATTATCAAAAGTGGCATTTGTCCCCATTCTTTATTATAGAACTACAAGGCCATACTTAACAGGTAAATCCATACAAAAAACAAAATAAAATAAAAAACAAAATATTTATAATTTTTTCCATTCCACTGACGTCATCCATTTTTTACCATAGAGCCAATTTCGCTTTCCCAGATACTCCAAATACGGAGGAAGTATCAGGAGCACTGATTGACATGGCCAAACATGTGGGATCTCTCAAGTTCAAAGTCTGGGAAAAGATGCTCGAGTTTGTTGACTACAGTGAGTGCATTTTCCCCCCAAAATGGTTTTTTCTACTGTATGTCTCCCACCAATAGAGTTCAATATTAATACTTCTCTGCACACATCCCTATAGCTCCTGTGACCATGGATCCGAACACAATGTCCACTAAGTTCACACTTTCTGACGACCTCACCACTATGACATACTGTGGAGAGAGGCAGAGTCTACCAGACAATCCCGAAAGGTTTCGTAATGTAGGAGCGTTGGGTTCTGAAGGGTACAGTAAAGGCATCCATTACTGGGACGTGGAGGTTGGAGATAATGATAACTGGATCTTAGGAGTAGCCAAAGAGTCCATTCCACGCAAGGCTCAAGTCAAAATGGAGCCTCAGAGTGGATTGTGGATCATCAAATACATCAGTGGAAAATACAAAGCAGGTATAAAATCACACGTCCAGATCAAGGTCGATGAGAGCCCACGAGTGATCCGAGTACGACTGGACTGTGACAAAGGGGAGGTGACGTTCTGCGACCTCGCCAAGAACACTAATCTGTACACCTTCAAAGACAAATTCACTGAAAAGGTGTTCCCATACTTTAACAGTGGAAGTAAGATTTGCCCACTGCGCCTTTTTGTAGAGGGAAAGTCGGAAACTAGCTAAATTGCCAGGGTCAAGTGAGGACAAAATGTTAAAAGATATGCAATTATGTAATGACTTTATGTACTGACATTAGCTGTGAAGATTGTTTACGACTCAAACTCCATGTAATTAACAGTAAGACCTGACTTTGATAAAAAGACACGCTGCCATCCCAGAAGTAATGAACAAGTGTTTTAAGCAGTTGATACAGTATGTACATGTTATGTCAGTAATAAAAATAAATAATATGTACGTTTCAATTGCACCTTTCTAGTCATATCAACCACTAGATGGGGCTATTGATTGTATTATGAACCTGCTGTGAACCATTTTTTGATCAAGCCACAGGACCGTTTCAGTGGGCAGTTACTAGATCGGTTACTGAGGTGGGGTATAGTTGGTGTGAGGTGTTGTTTTGGCCTTACCAGATGTGCGTTGAGCCTCTCGCTAGCAGAGTCCGGCATCCCCCACACTGTCTTACTGGAGGACAGTCTCAGGTCTGTGTTCTCCAACCACTGAAGAAGGTCCTGGATCTCCATGGTAACATCTTGAACCTAGGATAGAAAACATTTCATAAATACATCTCTGAAAACCGTATTTATAATAACTTAATAATCATTTACTAATCTGTTTTGACTGCAATATTTGATATTTTACTAAGTCTGATTAAGACACTGACCCCTAGAGGACACCCCAGAGCAGATCACTGGGATAAATCTAATAAGTAGTTAGGCCTGATACTTCTAATACATTTGGCATTTCTTTGCATGTGATAGTGAAAGAGAAAGAGATGGAGGGATCATGAAAAATAACCTCTAACTTGCCACTTGGTCTATTCCCAATCTCTCCTCACCTGACTGAGGTTGTTCTCCAGCTCTAGCTGTCTGCGCTCGGTCTCACAGCGGACAAACTCCCAGCGTTCGTTCAGCTGCTCCAGCTGCAGGTGCAGACCGTGAGGGCTGTCCCCAGTCCCCACCTCCAACAGGCCCCGCCCCACCTGGTTCAGAGACTCCACCGTACGCACGTGGGACATGACGTCATTACGCAGCACCTAGAGTGAAGAAGAGCATAGTAGCACACTTGAAGACATAACTGTAACACACATGATATTTGCATACAAACATCTTATACTCAGAGAAATTATCCAATAGTATCATCCTTTTGCAAACACACACACCCATAGGCGTCAGAAGTTTTAAATTAGATCCCAATCAATTGTGTTGATCAATTTAAGTCACAAACCTTGTGTTTGGCCAGCTCTATCTCGCAGGCCTGCAGGTCGATGCTGATTGGCCGACTGCCCTGGAGGAGGTCGGCTGTGTGGGAGAGCCAGGTGTGCAGCTCATCCAGAGTGTTCTGGAACTGACCCAGACCCAGCAGGGCACACTCCAGCTGATGCTGCAACCACAAGTAGTGAAAACACATTAACGCATTGTCAGACCTCGTCAATACCATAACCCTAGCCATTAAAAAATACTTCTAGACTAAAAAACATCCTCAATGGAATTTCTCGATTGAAAGTGCTTCTTAATCCAGGACCAGGCTTAATCTGTGTCTGGGAAACTAGTCCCAGCCAATTGAATTCCACATATTGATGAGTGATTGAGTGGAGTCTGACCTGTCTGCTGACGGTCTCTGCCTCCAGGCTGTCCCAGCGGTGTCTGAAGTCACACAGGGGAGAGACAGAACCGGGACGCTCAGAGCCTGGAGACAGCCTGCACACGAAGCGGTGGTTCAGGCTCTCAATCTCTATCTTCTTCTGGTATAGCTCCCGTTTAAACTCCTGAGGAGAAAGGGCACAGGTTTCATACGCTTTACAGAGCTGGCAATGTAGAAACAACTGTCAGATTCAGCAAAAGGCTTAAAGTGAGAATTATGGAACGTCTTGCTCCCATGATAAATTATTGGTTTGAGGCTAGGACGGAGTGGGAGCTCTTCAGTGTGTTCTGTTTGTGTAGAGTAGACTCACCTTGAGATCACACAGTTGCTCTTTGACTGGCTCCAGGTCAGTTCCTACCAATAACTCCTCTGTGGATATCAGCTCTGCTGACTTGAGCCACTCGAAAAGCCCCTGTGGAAAAACAAGAAACGGATCATTTTTATATACTTAAAACATCATGTATTCATATACGCGCAAGTTTGTCACAAGAGACTATGAATAGTTGCTGTGTATTTTGAGGTGGTGAAATAACTTCCATATTGAACAATGAAACATGCGATCCTGCTGACTTGTACAAGTGGCGACACTGAGGCTGCCTTCCCAGACCTCGGGTATAGACTGTATCTCTCACAGTTAACAACATCAACACCATTTGTTTCCCATTGGCAGGGAAGTGCACAGTCTGTCAGTCACTCATCAACAACACTACAGGGAGCTAGCGTCTGGTTTCTGTCATTGCAATGGACATAAAAGACTAGCGGAGCTCTTTGTTGGCTGAGTGCCTCTGCACTGGGGGAGTCAAGAGGAGAAGCTCCAGCCAAGCAAAGCTATGTGACAATATGGATATGTTAGTGTCCAGCTCCAACACACATGCATGCACGCGCACACACACACAGACGTACCTGCATGGTGTCCTGGTAATGTAGTGCCATCTGTAAGGATTCCTCCATCTTTTTGTGACACTCGCTCCAGAGTTTACTCAGGTTGTTCCATGTGCAGTAGAGCTATGGTGTCAGTGATGTAGTTGTTAAGAAACACATTGAAAAATGATTGTCTAACGTAAAATGAATATTAACATACATGTTAACTCCTCACCTCATCTAAGCTCTTGGTGACAACAGGTTTGTCTGTATCCCCACATGCTGACATCAGGTCCATTCCCAGAATGCCAAGCGTGTCCAAGTCCCCCTGTAGACTGTCAATGTCCTCCCTGAGTGTCTGTAAGGCGATATAGTCAGGGGTGAGAGACCCCACAACGGAATCGGTAAGAAGGGAGATTAATGGAAGCAGGCAGCAGAGTACATTAGTTGAAATGGATAGCCTTAGTACTTGACAGAGGATGAAAAAAACACATCCCCTGGAAATTGTACTGAACTATTTCATTCATCTTAAGCAGCTAAGGTAAAACCAACAGCTCCACCGTCCACAGTTACCTGCATGGTTTCCAGGCTCTGGCGGATGGTCTCTGAGTCTGTCCTACTAGCGTTCAGGTCCAGAACAGCCTGTTGGGCATCATTCAGGCCCGCCGTCACGTCACTAACATCGCTCCAGAACTTGAGGGCTAGGTCCAGCAGGTTGAGCAGCCAGCCATCTCTCTCCTGAGCCTGACTCTGAGCCTCCTCCCACAGTTGGGTCAGGCTGGACACCCGCTCCTGGATCGCTGGGGAGAACACAGAATACAGTCATTATAATACATTGTATTTTTGTCATTTAGCAGACACTCTTATATACATGTCAACCATGTATATAAGAGTGCCACTCGGTACCCACAATCATTGCAAGTCACAGTAACATCTCTGTATTTTCTCTCATAGTATCACTGTCGGAGTGAAATTACTTTCTCTACACACTCCCAAAACATGTGACCCAAAACATGTGACCCAAAACATGTGACCCAAAACATGTGACCCATTGCAGGTAATCTAGACAGCATCTCTGCCAAAGGTGTTTCAAGATAAACCCACGGCACACACCCACAAACAAAACACCTGCTATGTATTCTCCCTCCCCAGCTGATAAACAGAACAGCTCCATATTGATTTAAACAACTCACACAAAGAAAGGTACCCACCCTTGATACTCCCAACCATTTAATGCAAGGAACCAACATTACGGGCACTTTGTGATGAGTGTACCTGTGCCGATGGAGGCGTCTCCAGCTGCCTGTGTGTTGGCCAGGAGCTCATCAGCCTGGGTCCGCACACTCCCCAGGCCCAGCTCCAGCTTGGAGAGCTCAGCCAGGGTGTGCGTGTTGTTCTGCAGCTGCTCCTGGATGCGTGGGGTCTGGCCCTGCAGAGAGGCTGGGGACCGCATGTGGCCAAGCAGACGCTCCAGTCTCTCTCTAATCAGAGTCATCCTCTCATTCAACTACAGAGACAGGAGATCATTGTGTTACTGTGTGTATGTGAGGGTCAAATGTTCCTGTGTGCAGAGTCTGGTGAGACTACTATGTGTACTGTATACGTGTGCCATGTGTGTGTCTTCATGTTTGTGTCTTTATGCATGTGTGTGTTGGTGCGTGCGTGTTTTTGTGTTGCATGTGTGTCGTCATGCAGCCGTGTGTGTATAACTGTCACCTGTGTGTATCTGGGCAGGGACTCTTCCAGTAGATTGGCAGCCTCTCTGACCCTGTCCCAGATAGCCCTGTGCTGCTCCTCAGCCTCTCTGGCGCTACGACAGAACTCCTCCCCATGGGCTGGGCTTAGCTCTGACAGACGCTTCCCCAGCGAGCACAGACGTGCTATCAGAGGCCTATGCTCTGCTATGGACTCCCTTAGGCCCTGGGTGAGAAATGGTTAGGGTTCATAGAAATACATCCTTGCACACATTTTTATTAGGGCACAGAGAAGTAAAACGTTTTCCAACTGAAAACAAAAAGGACGTTTTCTTATTACACAAGTTCAGGTAGTTCCTCCCTGTTTTCTTCCGTTTGGTACCTAATGAATGTGACCCAGATAACTTTTTTGGCATGGTAAAGGAATTGTAGAGTGCACTTAAATGGCTATGTTTGGAAAAACGAGGAGTCTCATTTCTATCCCTGAGAACTGTTGAAGAGGAAAGGTAAAACGGGTCACATTGTCTCACTTTCCATGACCTACCTAGGAGAATAGAGATGTCTTTATAAACCTGTAAGAATGTTCAATGTTATCCTTTCAGGAAGTAGATTAAAGTACACTAATGAAAATCTACAAGGGAAGAACAGCACAATTGAGCAGAAAACGGAGCGGGAGCTAAGAACTTTAAAAGGTCATCATTGTTGAACGGGAGAAAAAGACAACAAAAAAAGAATTGGCACTCCACTCAGAGGCCGGTTTCTGCTACCTGTAAGAGGTCCTACTGAGTGGCCGGTCTCTGCTACCTGTAAGAGGTCCCTTGGAGTGGCAGGACTCTGCTACCTGTAAGAGGTCCTACTGAGAGGCAGGTCTCTGCTACCTGTAAGAGGTCCTACTGAGAGGCAGGTCTCTGCTACCTGTAAGAGGTCCTACTGAGAGGCAGGTCTCTGCTACCTGTAAGAGGTCCCTTGGAGTGGCAGGACTCTGCTACCTGTAAGAGGTCCTACTGAGAGGCAGGTCTCTGCTACCTGTAAGAGGTCCTACTGAGAGGCAGGTCTCTGCTACCTGTAAGAGGTCCTACTGAGAGGCAGGTCTCTGCTACCTGTAAGAGGTCCAGCTGAGAGGCAGGTCTATGCTACCTGTAAGAGGTCCTGCTGAGAGGCTGGTCTCTGCTACCTGTAAGAGGTCCTGCTGAGAGGCAGGTGTCTGCTACCTGTAAGAGGTCCTGCTGAGAGGCCGGTCTGTGCTACCTGTAAGAGGTCCTGCTGAGTGGCCGGTCTCTGCTACCTGTAAGAGGTCCAGCTGAGAGGCCGATCTCTGCTACCTGTAAGAGGTCCCTTGGAGTGGCAGGACTCTGCTACCTGTAAGAGGTCCTACTGAGAGGCAGGTCTCTGCTACCTGTAAGAGGTCCAGCTGAGATGCAGGTCTCTGCTACCTGTAAGAGGTTCTGCTGAGAGGCAGGTCTATGCTACATGTAAGAGGTCCAGCTGAGAGGCAGGTCTCTGCTACCTGTAAGAGGTCCTGCTGAGAGGCAGGTCTCTGCTACCTGTAAGAGGTCCTGCTGAGAGGCAGGTCTCTGCTACATGTAAGAGGTCCAGCTGAGAGGCCGATCTCTGCTACATGTAAGAGGTCCAGCTGAGAGGCCGATCTCTGCTACCTGTAAGAGGTCCTGCTGAGAGGCAGGTCTCTGCTACCTGTAAGAGGTCCTACGGAGTGGCCGGTCTCTGCTACCTGTAAGAGGTCCTGCTGAGAGGCCGGTCTCTGCTACATGTAAGAGCTCCTGCTGAGAGGCAGGTCTCTGCTACCTGTAAGAGGTCCTGCTGAGAGGCCGGTCTCTGCAACCTGTAAGAGGTCCTGCTGAGAGGCTGGTCTGTGCTACCTGTAAGAGGTCCTGCTGAGAGGCAGGTCTCTGCTACCTGTAAGAGGTCCTGCTGAGAGGCTGGTCTGTGCAACCTGTAAGAGGTCCTGCTGAGAGGCAGGTCTCTGCTACCTGTAAGAGGTCCTGCTGTTCTCGGAATGCCTTGTAGCTAATGGTGCTCAGAGAGAGATGACCAATGAGCGCTTGGGTTTCCTGTAGCCATGGTGACACCTCGGCGAGGCCCTCAGTGAACTGGACCAAGAGGGACTGGGCGTGCTCCAGCTGCAGGACCACATGGGAGTTGGTGGCCGACGTGGTGTTGCATTGTTCCTGTAAGGCATCCAACGGGGTCTGGAGAGATAGGATGACAACAGCTTTAACGTGACCTGCATGCTATTAGCTTGTCTTGATTGTTTGAAAGTTTTATATTCAGATGATATCATGGGTAAGATGGTACAGTACGTACCTGCAGATCTCCTATTTCCTCTTCATCACCGTATGTCTGCAAGATTTCAGCGATCTTCACCATCTTCTCAATGTTGAACTTGTGTTGCAGAATCTCCACTGCAAGGATCTTCATGTGCACAACACAAAAGCATGGCATATTTTACCATGCACAATTTATGTGATGTAAAATGCTGTGCAAACACACAAGCCTTTGCAAAGCAAGAAATATTTTCAAACATCATCAGACCTTTAGACACATCTACATAGGTGGTTGTAGAACAAAGCAAAGCATATGTATCGAGGGTAGCCCTAAGGGACAAAGTCAAATGTAGATCCAATGGGTCTCTTCACCTTCTGTTCATAGAGTTGGGCAGAGATCAGCTCAGGCTCCAGAGTAATGGCTTTGAGTTGCTCCAGGCCCAGGGCAGTGTCTCTGAACCAGGCCATCTCCTTCACCACAGCCTGCTCCAACTGACAATAACACACACATACAGACAGGTTAACAAAAAGTTAACTAAAGTACACATTGCTGTCTAGTTGTGTGTGCAGCGTTCCTACTACTTAATCCTTATCAGAAGACTATCAATATTGCCTAAATCCGCGGGACACAATGAGTAGTCGTGACTCGTTGTGTCCCTCAACTTCATATCAGTTATGCACACAGGCAACATTGCTAAGCCCTGCCTCTTACCCTCTGTCTCTCTGCAGCACAGAGCACCGTGTCTCCACCCCCAGTCTGCCCCCCAGCAGGCCCCAGCAGTTCCCTCTCGATGCGGCCCAGCCACAGGTGGAGGTCTTCCTGGCTAGAGGTGCAGCGGCTGGCGGCCTCCAGGGCCTGCTCCAGTCTCTGCCGCACGTCACCACTGGTCAGGCTTAACACAGAGCAGCGTATCCTCAGGCTGTCCACTCGCTCCTGCACCTGCTGGGCTTCCTCCTCTGTGGGGACCACACCAACACAAAGACGTGTAGGATTAGCATGTTGCTACTTTCAACTTTTCAGATACTCTTAGCATTTCTGTACTCTTAGCACGTTGGTACTCTTAGCACGTTGGTACTCTTAGCACGTTGGTACTCTTAGCACGTTGCTACTATTAGAATGTTGGTACTCTTAGCACGTTGGTACTCTTAGCACGTTGGTACTCTTAGCACGTTGGTACTCTTAGCACGTTGGTACTCTTAGCACGTTGGTACTCTTAGCACGTTGGTACTATTAGCACGTTGCTACTATTAGAATGTTGGTACTCTTAGCACATTGGTACTAATAGCACGTTGGTACTCTTAGCACGTTGCTACTCTTAGCACGTTGCTACTATTAGAATGTTCGTACTCTTAGCACGTTGGTACTATTAGCATGTTGGTACTCTTAGCACGTTGGTACTCTTAGCACGTTGCTACTATTAGAATGTTGGTACTCTTAGCACGTTGGTACTATTAGCACGTTGGTACTCTTAGCACGTTGGTACTATTAGCACGTTGCTACTATTAGCACGTTGCTACTATTAGCACGTTGGTACTATTAGCACGTTGGTACTATTAGCACGTTGGTACTCTTAGCACGTTGGTACTATTAGCATGTTGGTACTCTTAGCACGTTGGTACTCTTAGCACGTTGCTACTATTAGCATGTTGGTACTCTTAGCACGTTGGTACTCTTAGCACGTTGCTACTATTAGAATGTTGGTACTCTTAGCACGTTGGTACTCTTAGCACGTTGCTACTATTAGAATTTTCGTACTCTTAGCACGTTGGTACTATTAGCATGTTGGTACTCTTAGCACGTTGGTACTATTAGCACTTTGGTACTATTAGCACGTTGGTACTCTTAGCACGTTGGTACTCTTAGCACGTTGCTACTATTAGAATGTTCGTACTCTTAGCACGTTGGTACTATTAGCATGTTGGTACTCTTAGCACGTTGGTACTCTTAGCACGTTGCTACTATTAGAATGTTGGTACTCTTAGCACGTTGGTACTATTAGCACGTTGGTACTCTTAGCACGTTGGTACTATTAGCACGTTGTTACTATTAGAATGTTGGTACTCTTAGCACGTTGGTACTATTAGCACGTTGGTACTCTTAGCACGTTGGTACTATTAGCATGTTGGTACTCTTAGCACGTTGGTACTCTTAGCACGTTGCTACTATTAGAATGTTGGTACTCTTAGCACGTTGGTACTCTTAGCACGTTGCTACTATTAGAATGTTGGTACTCTTAGCACGTTGGTACTATTAGCACGTTGGTACTCTTAGCACGTTGCTACTATTAGTATGTAGCACAGGAGGCTGGTGGCACCTTAATTGGGTAGAACAGGCTTGTGGTAATGACTGGAGCGGAATAAGTGGAATGGTATCAAATACATCAACCACACGGTTTCCATGGTTTCCAGGTGTTTGATTACATTCCATTCGCTCCATTCCGGACATTATTATGAGCCGTCCTCCCCTCAGCAGCCTGCTGTAGCCACTTTTAGCATGCTGCTACTTTTAGCATGTCGCTACTCATGTTGTTTCTCTTTGCTACGCAAGTCATCTGTTGATTAATTTTGTGTAAGGGTAAACATTCACGAACACATTGATTTTGCAACATTCATTTATGTTACCTGAAATCTTCTCCTTGAGATCATGACCGCTTTGTTGAACTTTCGCCAAGTCAGCATTTTTCACCTTGATCTCTTCCACCACAGCCTGAGGGGTATGACAAAAACATGTCAGACATTTTGTGCCATATAATTTCTCCAACCACCAGCCTCCACTGGTACATAAACATACAGTATATGGCACAGGGTATAGGCCTGCATACAGAAGAAAAGTATGCATAGATGATGTCCTACCTTGGCTTGCTCCGTAGCCTCGGGGAGGTGCAGCATTTCCCTCTCAGCATTGCGTAGCTCGGCCAGGTCCTGCTCGACAGAGATGAGCCATTGCTGCAGGCTGTCCACCCTCTCCTGGAAGAGCTGGGCCCTGGGCAGGATGAGCTCCAGACTGTCCCGCCTGTCAACACCAATACACAACACCCATTACATTACAGCTCAGCCCACGCTGCCAACAGCATGATAGCATATCATAGCATAACATAGCAAAGCAGAACATAACATAACATAACATTACATGACATAGCATAGCATAGAATAGCATAACATAACATGAAGGGAGAGCCCTTCAATGAGCTGACCTGTTCACTGCATCTACCAGTAAGGCCTCCCATTTCTGTCTGAGCGTGGAGAGCTGGACTCTGGCCAGCTCCCCCTCCTCCCCTGGGAAGTCCTCGGCCATATGAGGGCCCTCCAGCATCATGGTCTCCATACTACGCCTCCGGTCCTCCAGGAGACGCTGCAGAAGCTGTAAGAAGATAATGGAAACGATTGAGCAGTGAAGTGCAAAGCCAGAGAATATCTCAAATAGATGTATCATGAGTTTGGACAACTACAACTCAGACGACTCAGGTCTTAGCTGCAGAGAGTCAATGCTACTTGGTAGCCCTGAGAATTTACATTCTGTTATATGTGCCTTATTCTCACCTCTCCTGCCTTTGTGTGAGTGCAGTGAAAACACCCATCTCAAGTGTCAGGCCTGCATTGTGAGGAGCCAGGCACGTTTCACCTCAACTACTGTACTCACAATGGGAGCTGGTTCACCCTGAAAGGTGAATGGCTTCTTTATTTTTTACCCCAGGAATTGTAAGAGTGATTCAGGGCTGAATTCCCTATTCAGCCCTGAATACAAGGGATTTCATATAATAAAGGGAGCATTTTACTATTGATGATCTCAGTGCCATTTTCCATAGATAAAGTATACTCATGCATTTGTACCGTGATGTAATATACCTTCTGCTCTTGTAGCTGTGCTTTCACCACTTTGACCTCTGAAGATGGAGGCTTCTGATTGGATGTCAGCTCCTCTATCTCACAGACCCAGGTCAACAGTGCTTCCAGGGATTGATGGAACATTTCAGAATCTGCAAACTCATCTCTCAGAGTCAAGGCAGATCTCGTTCCCTGGGGAAAGAGAGAGCACGGCACAGCATTAACACTGTTTATAGTAACTATACCATATAGTAACGTCAGTGTTACCTTCATACTGTGCAGAGGCGATTGAGATTATGCTAAATAATGAATCACATAAAAAAACAGCGCAATGGCACTGGATATCATACCCTCCAACGGTCCAAGCTGGAATCTTGGTCTGAACTAGAATGTCCGTCGCTTTGCAGCTGGGATAGAAATATAAAAGTTAACACAACAGCCGACTTCATCTACTTCTCTGAAAAAGAGCACCGTCCTGTCAAAAATAGAACACATTCTGTAGCACATGCTGCTGAAGAGACGTTAAGGAAATTGCAGAGTGGTAAAGATGATAAGTTCCATGAAGAATGGAATGGAAAGGGGGGGGGGGGGGGAAGTCAAATCCTGGTCTACTGTACTGAATTATGCACTTTAGAGAGTGGCTGTTGGCTGTTGAAGTTATATTGACCTCAGCGAGTTCCTCAGCCGCTCCAGTCAGAACCCTAACAGTCCTGGTAACTATGGGGTCTCCGCCCTTCTCTCCAGACGGGTATTCCGTCACCTCCACAATCTCCGTCACAACTGTCTCTGTCACTTCCGTCACCTCCGTGACCTCACGGGAGGCCAAGGTCTTCCAGGACCAGGGGCTGCCCTCTCTAGAGTCTCTCCTCTGGAGGCTTCCTTCTCTGGAGTCCCTCCTCTGGAAGCTTGCCCTCCTCTCTGCTGAGCCTGGGACTGAGCCAGGCTGGGCTAGAGGGGATCTCCCATAGGGGATCTCTGGAACCATGGCCTTCCTGGTCAGGGTGCTGTTCCTGGAAGTCTTGATGGGGGAGGGGGTGCCGTGCCAGGCATTGTCCAGAGTACTGGTGGTGGTGACCGTGGGGGCGGGGGAGGGGGAGGGGTTGGTCCTGAGGGGTTTGTCCGAGGGAGGGGTGTTGCTGTGAGACACCTCATCCTCCTTCGTCCTATCTGTCACCCTCTCTTCCTCCTCCGCCCTCTCTCTGACCACCTCCTCCCGCCTGGCCTCCCCGTGGTGCGTCGGAGGCGGAGCTTGCCATTCGCGGCGCCGCTGGTAGCAGTCCTTCAGGAAGTCCTCGTCGGACCTCACCTGCTTGGACTTCTGGCCCAGGCAGCTGGGCCGGCTGATGAGGTTACCCATAATCCTTCAGCCCAGGGGATAGTGAGGTAATCGGTGAGAGTGGGCCCCTCTGCCATGCATGCAGGAGATCCTTCAGATGCCTAGAGTGAGACAAGGGGGCTTGGGGTGAGCATCCAGCTTAACTGTAAAATCATTCCTCTTTGACCCCCCCAAAACAGTTTGATTTATATTAAATGTTTTGCTGATCTCTGGTGTTATTGCACCAACATTGGATAATGGTCGACATCATATTATTTGCAGTGTGCGTGACTTGTGAAAGCAGTCACTAGCAAAAATAATGTTGGAAACCACTACAACTGCATAAACATATCCATGCGAGGTTTAGACTCAACTGAAGCACAGCAGAGACAGAGACTCCTGTCTGGCTTACTGTGCAGACAAGCCTGGTTCTTTGTCATCACTGGGCCACATGCACTGATCTGGGCTCTCTTGGTCTTGGATGGCCTGCATCAGACACCAGCTAAAACGTTATGGCTATTGAAATGTGTGTGACAGGCCAGTCCACTGAAAGCAGAATCTTCCAGGATACCCACTGTTAGGAAACCCACTGTTGAGCTCTGAAAGGCAGGACCCTGCCAGCTCTAGCCCTCTCCGAGCCCGGCCCGGGAAACCATTTAGCCCCTAATCAAATATGACAGGCATAAAAACGCCCCCTCATTTTTTGTGTGCTGAGGAGGGCGTGGAGGAAGTTGGGGTGGATGGTCTGGGGGGAGGGGGGTGAGAGCGGTGATGCATAGTCGGGGAATCACAGATGCCCATGGCGACACAGGACACCGTTCCGCTTTCTGATCTGTTTGTGATGAGCTGACAAAACTGCAGGGACACTGGGCTCCAGAAGCATTGTAAACAGGTTGTACTGTACAGTATTGTGAATGGTTATAGGAGCAAGATTGCTGCTGTGACTGATTACTCATAGATTACTCATACTGTGGCTTACAATTTGGACTGTAAGCCACAGTACAGTCCACCATTTTCAAGCATTAAGGCTTACAATGCATCCTTTACCAAGTGTTCATTGACTCATTCCAACATAACTGCCATGAGTTTTGTCTACAACTAGGGACTGTGTCAGACTGTCTGTTACTTCTCCACAGTATGGTCATTCTAATGACAGAGGGTTCAAAGGTGAGTGTAATTATCCTGGCCTATAGGGGCTGAGGTGGGCCATCAGGGGCTCCTAGTATACTCTGCTGCTACTGCTTCCTCTGAGGTCAGAGTGGATTAGTGCCTGTGGATTGACAACAGGTCATTCCAGGTCACGGCTGGTCGCAACTGGTCTCAGCTGGTCGGGTCAGATAAAAATGGGGAAGTTGGCTCCTGGCTCGCTGGACCGTAAGACGCCACATTTTACAGTGCTGTCTTTGCTGGCTATATCCGCTCTTTGTTTTTCGGTTACAATGAATATTCAGTATTCACAGGTCAGGAGCTCGAAACAAATGAGCTGCATGACTAGATTTGGCTGTTCTCTTTGCTGGAGATAAAACAGCTTGTTCGGCTCGTAGTGGAACACCACCTCATTGTGCCTCTGTCAGCAATGTCATGTAATAATGTAATTCTACTCAGTCTCTCGTCTGTTTCACAGCCATGATCCCCACTACCCAGGGTGCATCTGTCCCCTATTAGATAATAAGGGTGTAGATTAGACCTCTCCATGTGCATTATCGAGACGCAACGCAGATGATGTAGGCCATAGCATGGAACCAAAGGGGAATATTGTGAATACATAGGATCAGAGAGGAGAGTGGCTCACAGCCCAAGATCAATGGTTACCCTGTTAGCCTTAATCACAGCCTCGTATTCTCCAGAGGAGACCGGAGAGTATCTGCGTCCAGGCGGCTGTGTCCATGTTCAGTAGGTTAACAAACCAAGGCAAAGGGTGTGCCATGTCTGACTGGCTACTGCACCTAATGTGTAGCCTGGGATCCAAACTGATATGTTCTGTTTTCCCCCATTGTTTCACTTTCAAAATAGCAGATAATGGAAACAGAGCATATCAGGTTGGATTCCAGGCTACCTGAGTGTTCTATTGTAAACTATTCCTATGAGACATACTGTATGTAGTATGATGATGCAGTGTGTCATTGTACTGACACATGTACTACATTAACAGTGAGATGCCATCTGAAAACAAACACTGAGGATTAATCAAATCAAATAAAATCTAATTATTTTTGACACATGCTTCGTAAACAACAAGTGTAGACTAACAGTGAAATGCTTACTTACGGCCCTTCCCAACCATTTTATTTTATTTT
This sequence comes from Thymallus thymallus, assembly GCA_023634145.1. Lineage (NCBI taxonomy): Eukaryota > Metazoa > Chordata > Actinopteri > Salmoniformes > Salmonidae > Thymallus > Thymallus thymallus. The sequence goes on from CM042415.1 coordinate 5,760,979, forward strand.
TTTACAATTTGGCCTACACCGGCCAAACCCGGACGACGCCGGCCCTATGGGACTCCCAATCACGGCCGGTTGTGATACAACAATGTAAAGAGGACATTTTTTAAAATAATTTAAAAAAATAATAGCACAAGGAATAAATACACAATGAGTAACAATTTCCTGGCTATATTCACGTGGTACTAGTACCGAGTCGATTTCCAGGAGTACGATGTAATTGACATGTACATATAGGTAGGGGTAAAGTGACCTAGCAACAGGATAGATAATAAACAGTTGCAGCAGTGTATGTGAAGAGACAAAAGTGGGTCAATGCAGATAGTCCAGGTAGCTATTTGGCTAACTATTATAGCAACCAAACTATCAGTTATGTTTTTCAATTCTACTGTATGAGATTATTGGGTCATTCTAAAGAACCCATCTTCCAGGCCCATCAAAATCTCAATTTTGTAGTGCAATTTAACTAAGAATTCAAACAACCCAGGCAATCATTCTACAACAGTCTAACCAATGGTTAAATTATACTGTTTTGACATATTTTAACAAGACCATGATGCTATATGATAAGACTATGCACAGTAGCTAGTTCTGCGCTAAAGCTGAAGCTAGGCAACCATTTCACTAAACCCATATCTCAGGTGACCCGGCCCATCCCACCACTTAACCTCTCTAGAAATGACCCTTGATTTAGACTCGGCCCTTTGTGTGCTCTCAAGACTGATTGATGATCCATCCCTGCAGACCATTTCCCGATTAATCAAATTTAGAGTCACAATAAAGGGCTACCCTGCAATACATGGAACATCCAATGAGACATGGAACATCCAATGAGACCCGAAAGGGCAGTAAAATGTCTGATACTATTATCTCAATCATTACAAATTGAAATCTATGTATCCTATCACTGATAAAGACACTAGACAGTGTGAACGTGTGTGTGAGTTTCTGTTTCGGTGAGTGTCTGTGAGAAACACAGTCCCCCTCCCACACCTACACCAACATACACTCACACACAAAAGAGAGTCTGGTATTTTGGCACCATTGTTTCAGCGTGTCGCCAAACCGAAAAAATGCATCCAATGACGGGCAAACCAGACTATTGATTCCATTAAGAACAGAATAATAATAATAATGAATTACAATCTTAGAGCCACACAAAGACAGGCCAGTCACAATTCATTGAGGGTCTCTATGTGGTAATCAAGATAGTGGTTTTCTAATTAAAACTGACAGCTGTGCATTCACCCATGAGACTCATAACATCTTATGACGGATATTGAAAAAGGCCACCCGTTCATGGCTAAAACAGAACAAAGATTGCCACAAACAATTGTATTGAACTGTGTTGCTGATTTAAACACCTCACATTACATAGAGGAAATGATACTATGGTAAGACAATATGTGACGGTTGCATCCAATGGTGAAATTCTTTGATCTTTTGTTGAATTGTATTTAAAACAGAACATGTTGGTTCTAACACCACAATGCTATTTTCATAATTCCGATCCTGACAAAAGGTAGGAATATGGTGCGTACAATTTTCCCAAATCAAACTCACTACTTGATTTCAGTTTCTTCCTCAATCAAATCTGTAAATTACAATATTCTATCCTGCACATATTCATTATCATGAAGACATTATACTTACAACTGTATGAAACAATCAATCACAAAGACATATTTCTTATGTGGGGAGTAAAAATAAAAACATACTTCTAGCTTCACATTCACTGGTCAGAACTGTCCCTTTTGGCCAATGTGGACCAGTGAACAAATGACCATAGCCACTTTGCATCATCACACGCTCTTCCAAGCTGCAATCACAGAAGAGTAAACTCCTTCTGAACTTTTCCTATAAGCCAATCCAGGCCTGGTGGCAGTTCTGGCGGTTTGAGATTTAGATGATGCACACTTACCCTGGAGCAGAGACGGGCACAATGGCTAGAGCAAAGGAATTCAGCTAGTCCTCAGTCACCATTCAAAAAGGAGAGGAAAAAAGATCCTGCCTTGTTTGAGCATCCTTTGAATGGTCTCCCTCCCTTCCCAAGCGGTCTCCTCACACACATGCATACTCTCTCACACACACACTCACACCTCACATGAAAACACACTCTCTAAACAAAAACACACATAAGGCCTGATAACCCATGCTTTCCGTTGCCCACAGCCACAGGCGAACAATGTCCTCCTCTCCCCTCTCACGGCACCCCCTCCTCCCCTCCCACCGGCTCCACTCCTCTCCCTTTCTCCTTTGTTGTTGGAGCTCCGATAGAGGAATTCCTTCCTTGTTCACGCCACCAATAGGATGATGGTGCATTCGGATCAAGACAATGTTGTCCCAACGGCTCAACTAGATTCCCTCAGTTCCCAGCCAGGAATAGTTCTCACATTGTGATCACACTCAGGTAGCTCCATATGACCGCAGGCCAGTGGCAAAATCTACACCGCTTGTGCTCCTGTACCAGACAGTTAGACAGTGCTTCCCTTACCTTCTCCTTTTGCAATCCCGCCCTCAATCCCCCCCCCCCCCCTTTCGATAGCCCCTCCTCTAGAAGGTTTTATTTTGGCTCTGAAACACCATACTGCTTCTGGTGAAAAAAGAGAAAGAGAAAAAAGCTTTCTAAAGAGCCCCGGGCCGCCCTCCTCGAAATATTCACATGCTGACAGCTGCCTCCAGCCCCTTCTCTCTGCCTCTAGCTCACACAGCGCCGGCAGGGGCAAGCAACGCAAGGCCACAAAAGGAGGGACCTTCACCCACCCACACCCAACCCCATCTCCATTCAGAGTCAGTGCAGAAGCCTCCACAGCAGCAACAAAGACAACTAATTACAGTAAAACATCTCTGATGACTTTTTTCAACTCATTCCAGACCCTTACAACAAAGAATGTAAATGAAGACGAAATTGAGAAAAGTGAATGTGGGCAAAATAGACCTCTCTGACTCCTGGTAAATAGACCTCTCTGACTCCTGGTAAATAGACCTCTCTGACTCCTGGTAAATAGACCTCTCTGACTCCTGGTAAATAGACCTCTCTGACTCCTGGTAAATAGACCTCTCTGACTCCTGGTAAATAGACCTCTCTGGCTCCTGGTAAATAGACCTCTCTGGCTCCTGGTAAATAGACCTCTCTGGCTCCTGGTAAATAGACCTCTCTGACTCCTGGTAAATAGACCTCTCGGACTCCTGGTAAATAGACCTCTCGGACTCCTGGTAAATAAACCTCTCTGGCTCCTGGTAAATAGACCTCTCTGACTCCTGGTAAATAGACCTCTCTGACTCCTGGTAAATAGACCTCTCTGACTCCTGGTAAATAGACCTCTCTAGCTCCTGGTAAATAGACCTCTCTGACTCCTGGTAAATAGACCTCTCTGACTCCTGGTAAATAGACCTCTCTGACTCCTGGTAAATAGACCTCTCTAGCTCCTGGTAAATAGACCTCTCTGACTCCTGGTAAATAGACCTCTCTGGATCCTGGTAAATAGACCTCTCTGACTCCTGGGAAAGCTATGAAGGAACCCTATGGATGTAATTTATCAAACTACACTTGCATCTAACTAAATCTCAAATATACAATAGCATCTACATGTGATTTGTCTTTTAACATTAACACTATGAAACCTAATTATTTTATTTCCTATCCTATCTAGGAAGAATAGGACCAGGGAAGCCAACACCCCAGGTGGATGAAACCAGCTAATCACCTGGTGATGATGTGTGTAGTGATCTCTCCTGGGATCAGAGCTGGGATTATTACTAGCTGTGAGTAAGTGGGCAGGTGCAGGGCAGCAGGTGCACTGGAAGCCCTGAAGGACAGGTGCATATTAAGTCACTCCCATCAAAGAGCTGTTTATTCCCTGAACAACCTAATTTAACTCACTCACTCACTCACTCACTCACTCACTCACTCACTCACTCACTCACTCACTCACTCACTCACTCACTCACTCACTCACTCACTCACTCACTCACTCACTCACTCACTCACTCACTCGCCCCCTCCTTCTTCCATAATAAAGTGCATGGCAGAGAGAGCAAAATATTGACTCTTTTTGTCACGTCCCTCACTTTTCACTGTACCAAGATTAGCCGATTACCAATACACCATCTTTCTGTAGTGTAAACGTAACATGTTTTACACTGCTGATATTGTCATATTGCATGTCTTCATGCAAGAACAAATCATTACATTTAACCTGGCTAAGGTTTATTTTTCCCAGGAGTGGATGTTTGTTTATGACAGTGTTACTTGCCACTTTGAAAACAATGAGGGGCACTGAGTAACTGGGAATGAGGTGATAACATGAGTCACAAAGGAGACTGAAAATGCCCTGGATGTGAAGGAAAAGTGAATTCAATAGCTGCAGGCAATGACAGAAATGCACAGACATCTGCAACTGACAGATAGTTCAGAACATCAAGCTTCTAAATAGCAGCATTACTCCAGATAAGGGTTTGGTTGGTCCCATAAGAGAGCACTAGTGTCTTCAGCTGTTTAATGAAGAGCAAGTGAGCCCGCCATCCTCCTGAGTGGGTCTGGCATGGATGAGAACCCGATAGGCCAGTGCCACTGTTCTAAACCCACGACACCTGATCCTTGTTTTCAGCAAGCTCCAAATCCTCTTAGAAATAATTGAATCGTTTCACCGAGCCCGCTGTCCCTTTCCATTTCACACCATGGCCTTAACCACACGTACCCCCACCCCCGTTTCAAAAGACTAGCTGGTGTAATTGATGAAGCACTGGCACACTGGTTATCAATAGGGCTATGAAGCAACACAGGCTGGGCAGCTAGGCAGTTGATCATTTCCTGTTGTCTCTACTGTTAACCTCCCATCTGCCCCTTTGCTGTATGTAAGACTGGGAAGTGTAGGTTCTGAGACGGGGGGGGGGGGTGGAATATAGGGGTCGAAATGAACACGATTCCAAATTGGTTGCAAATAAGACCAAATTTGATCACAGACCCCATGTGCCAGAAGACCTGAGAGCACTAAAGTAGATTAATCCTGCTGGCTGCATGGCATGTCCCCCTCCTCCTGCATTATACTCCCTCTCTTCTCTGCCTTCAAATTAAATAAGACCTCAATGGCTCCTCTATGGCTCTAGTAGCCTATGTGGTAATTAGCACTCCTGCAGCCATGCACACCCCTCACATGGGGAGCCCTCTTAATAAAAAAGGGGTCCCTTTTATGGGTCAAAACTAAAGCACCATTCAACACCATCACACGCACGCACGCACGCACGCACGCACAGTTATTTATTACCAAAGAGGTTGCTTCCCAGAAATGTCTGGGTGAAAAGGAGTTAGGGGCTTCCCTGGGGTGCCTGGATACTGGAAATCTTAGTCACAGGATGGAGGGTGGAGGGATTGAACAACAACATCAGCGACCCAACCCCCCATATGGGATTGGTCTGTTCACAGGAAGATTACATTGAGAGCTTCCACAACAGGTAAAGAGACAGAACATAAAAGAAGGGGTTACATATTCAATAACCTTAATATTCCTGTGCAAAAGTTGATCACAACAAATGCTAAAGAAACGTGAAAACACAAACCAATCCCAGGACCATAAAGAAGTGGATAATCACAATTCAAAACATTATTAACGCACGCACACAAACACACAAACCTTCCCCTCTCTTTACCACTTGGTGATTCATAGCAATCAACACCAACATATCTTCCCAAGTCATTATCTGGCGTCGTTAGAGAGAGGCTACTGTTTGCCCACTGCCATCAAGACAGAGGAGAGGAGAATAGGCGGTGCTCTATCACCCCTCTTCCTGGCCTGTTTGCAGGTTATGTGTGCAGGGTTTATTTGAGATGCAGACTTTGCAACGGACCCAGGGAAACCAGAGACCTTTAGTGACAGAGGGACACAGACACTCTTTATCCAGCAGTTCCTCATCAGCGGGGGGACGCAACAAAGAAGAGAGGAACTTTTGGCCTTAATTTGTTTTTCCTGAATGGAGAGATTGCTTTTGTGACTTTTGAATGTCGCAACACAGCACTTTTTACACAATGCAAACGGGTCATTTTCACAACACGGAACATTCAGCGTAAACCTCCGGGCCTATTTTCAAAAACTATACAATTTCTGCTTCACAGCTGTTTATCAAATCACCATAACTTGGTTTATGGATGCTGTTAGGTTGTATGGAGACAAAAGGTAATGATCAAAAGTCACGGAACGGAAAAAAATGTCCTGAAGCGGAGTGAAACAGTGAAGTAATATCTGATATTGTCGTTCAAACTGTCAAAATGTTTGTTTTTCGTTGCAAAACATTTTTTCTACGGTATGTTCTAAAGAACATGACCCACTGTCAAGAGCATGAACTGTGTTAAGGAGCAGGTGTGTCTCTCCCGTGTATTGTTGGCAAGTTGGGGGAAGTTGGGTAGTGTCTCATTCATGCAGTTAGCCTAGCTAACTAACGAGTCCCCACAGACCAGACTGAAAGCAGCAGTGGAGCAGACTAGCTACATTAACATGACAAAGACTTATGGAGCGGTGCACTGTGATAAAGGCACGGTACTAATAAAACACTACCTGCATAAAACCCATGCTCACGGGAGGAGGCACAGGAGCCCAAACACACTCAGTTCACCTTATAGCTCATAAAAATCTAAAACACAGTTCAGTCATACATGTGTTTTTGAGTCACACACAAAACAAAGCGTGATGATGCCATCATAACGCAAACAATTCAATTCAATATTAGAGAAAAGCAATTGGCTTTGGCTTGATGGATAAGTTCACCCGAAGGTCATGTGTATCTTTCCAGTTCAAGCCCTGATTATAAGACTAAATAATTCAGCTGTTACACCATTTAGCGTTAAAATTAATTAATCAATCAAACAGACAATTAGGACAATGGAGCTATTAGTAACACTAAATCAAACTAAACCTATAAATCACAATAAAGGTCCTCCTTTCACTCTGAGGTAACACAGCACTCACAACCACACAAAGAAAGACGGAGACAAAAAGTCTAAATGATGTAGAGAGTAACAACATGATGCTGAAACGCACAGAATGGCAGATTGACTCAAGTGTTCGCGTTGCAACCGAGTCTTGGTGAGCTCTGGGTGTCTGGTCATATTGCCGTTTCATGCTAGTCCGCTTTCAAATCTGTGGATAAGGTTAGTTATCGGAGACGAGGCCCTTGTCCTGAGTCTAAAAGAACCCTGTTAATGGTTGTGATATAAAATATCACCCTTCAAGGCACGCTTAAATCTCATTATGCGCTACTAACAGATAAAAAAGACGAATAGCTGGGGTATACACAACAAATGCCTTTATTTCCAGACCACAGCACTCTGTCTGTAAGATCCTGTTTTTCTTGTCTTTTTTTCCTCTCCGTCCTCATCCTTCCATCTGAGTCTAATGTCCTTTCAGCGAGTTCGCTCATGTGTGCAGTGGGCCTCCACTGCTGAGCGGCTCTCCAGCCTCCCTGTCCCAGCACAACACAAAAGAGCTTGCCTGCCCGCCCCTCTCCCCAAAGGAAACTCACTGCAGGACATGGGATAGCTAAGACCACCACCTCGATCTCCGCTTGAGTCCGTCTGGCTCTAGATTCTTCTCTCTCACTGATTCCCTTGCTCTTTTCCCTTGTGTCTGAAATCATACGCTTATATGTGTAACGTGTATCTCTTCTGACTCTTGCTCTGTTGTTTGTACAGTTTTTCTCAAGCTCTCCGTTTAGCGGTTTGGTGCCAGCCCCCTGGGTGAGAAAGCATTAGCGCATATTATTCAATAGTGTTGCTCAGTCCAGCGCCATGGGGACAGTGGATTGTACAATAGGGGCTAGCCTCAAATCACTGTTGATGTAAATTTTCTTAGGATTTCTCCCAGCCCACACAATTACTGTTAGACCAACAAGTTGCATCATGGGGGGTGGGCATTGTCCAGTCCTCTAGCATCCTGTGAATGGATAATATATCAACATTGTTCACTCCTTCTCCTTGACTTAATATCCAACCACCCTCTCCACCAAAGTGTGTTATTGGATGCACGGCAACGGAGGATGGAGGACGACGTCCGTCTTTAATGGTCCCTTGGATATCCATTGATGATGATGATGGTGGTAATAGGATTGTAGCCTCTTGCAGCAGATCCCACAACAAGGAAATTGCTTTACTAAATATGCCAAGGCCCCTGTTCATTCTACTGCTAAATATGGTTGTCATTCCTCATTTAAGTGCGTAACGTGCACTAAAACCTCAGAGAGGGGAGAAAAGACTGATGTTACCAATATTGACATAAAAGGATGAATATAAAACAAATTATATTCAAGCTGTGAGTTAAATAGGTGAAAAGAACATTTTAAAAAATCAACAACCACACTGACCGTATTGTCCAGAGGAGGTAGCCTCATCTCCATGCTCTTTAGCCAGTGTCGCAGGGCTCGGATTTGACCTCTGAACTCCCCCTGCCATTGACTCCACTCCTCTGACTCCCTCCTGGAAGCATACATCCCACAAAGCTTGTGTCTATGTCACTATGAATCTCAAATACTGTACCAGTCAAAAGTTAGGACACACCTACTCATTACAATTTTTTTTTTGTAATATTTTCTACATTGTAGAATAGTGAAGACATCAAAACTATGAAATCACACATATGGAATCATGTAGTAAACAAAAAAGTGTTAAACAAATCAAAATATATTTTATATCTGAGATTCTTCAAAGTAGCCATCCTTTGCCTCGATGACAGCTTTGCACACTTTTGGCATTCTCTCAACCAGCTTCACCTGGAATGCTTTTCCAAAAGTCTTGAAGGAGTTCCCACATATGCTGAGCACTTGTTGGCTGCTTTTCCTTCACTCTGTGGTCCAACTAATCCCAAACCATCTCAATAGGGTTGAGGTCGGGTGATTGTGGAGGCCAGATCATCTGATGCAGCACTCCATCACTCTCCTTCTTGGTCAAATAGCCCTTACACAGCCTGGAGGTGTGTTGGGTCATTTTCCTGTTGAAAAACAAATGATAGTCCCACTAAGCGCAAACAAGATGGGATGTCGTATCGCTGCAGAATGCTTTGGTAGCCATGCTGGTTATGTGTGCCTTGAATTCTAAACAAACCACTGACAGTGTCACCAGCAAAGCACCCCCACACCATCACACCTCCTCCTCCATGCTTCACGGTGGGAACCACACATGTGGACATCATCCGTTCACCTACTCTGCGTCTCACAAAGACTTGGAGGTTGGAACCAAAAATCTAACATTTGGACTCATCAGACCAAAGGACAGATTTCCATCGGTCTAATGTTCATTCCTCATGTTTTTTGGCTCAAGCAAATCTCTTCTTCTTATTGGCGTTTTTTTAGTCGTGGTTTCTTTGCAGCAATTCGACCATGAAGGCCTGATTCACACAGTCTCCTCTGAACAGTTGATGTTGAGATGTGTCTGTTACTTGAACTCTGTGAAGCATTTATTTGGGCTGCAATTTCTGAGGCTGGAAACTCTAATGAACTTACCCTCTGAAGCAGAGGTAACTCTGGGTCTTCCTTTCCTGTGGCGGTCCTCATGAGAGCCAGTTTTATCATAGTGCTTGATGGTTTTTGTAAATGCACTTGAATAAACTTGAAAAGTTATTGACATTTTCAGGATTGACCGACCTTCATTAAAGTAATGAGGGACTGTTGTTTCTCTTTGCTTATTTGAGCTGTTCATGCCATAATACGGACTGGGTCTTTTACCAAATATCTTCTGTATACCAACCCTACCTTGTCACAACAGAACTGATTGGCTCAAACACATTAAGAAGCAAAAAAATTTCACAAATTAATGTTTAACAAGGCACACCTGTTAATTGAAATGCATTCCAGGTGACTACCTCATGAAGCTGGTTAGAGAATGCCAAGTGTGTGCAAAGGCAAAGGGTGGCTACTTTGAATAATCTCTAATATAACATATATTTTGGTTACTACATGATTCCATACGAGTTATTTCATAGTTTTGATGTCTTCACTATTATTCTACAATGTAGAAAATAGTCAAAATTAAGAAAAACCCTTGAATGTGTAGGTGTGTCTAAACTTTTGACTGGTACTGTATACAGTGGCAAGAAAAAGTATGTGAACCCTTTGAAATTTGATCACAACAATAGACAAACACAGTCTGCTTAAACTAATAACACACAAACATTTATACGTTTTCATGTCTTTATTGAACACACTGTGTAAACATTCACAGTGCAGGATGGAAAAAGTATGTGAACCCTTGGATTGAATAACTGGTTGACCCTCCTTTGGCAGTAATAACCTCAACTAAATGTTTTCTGTCAGGAGGAATTTTGTACCATTTCTCTTAGAAAACTGTTTCAGTTCAGCAATATTCTTGGGATATCTGGTGTGAACCGCTCTCTTGAGGTCATGCCACAGCATCTCAATCGGGTTGAGGTCAGGGCTCTGACTGGGCCACTCCAGAATGGGTATTTTCTTCTGTTGAAGCCATTCTGTTGTTGATTTACTTCTGTGTTTTGGGTCGTTGTCCTGTTGCATCACCAAACTTCTGTTGAGCTTCAATTGGCGGACAGATAGCCTTACATTCTCCTGCAAAATGTCTTGATAAGGCAAGCTGTCCAGGCCCTGAGGCAGCACCAAACCATGATGCTCCCTCCACCATACTTTACAGTTGGGATGAGGTTTTGATGTTGGTGGGCTGTGACTTTTTTTCTCCACACAGTGTTGTGTGTTCCTTCCAAACAACTCAACTTTAGTTTAACCTGTCCACAGAATATTTTGCCAGTAGTGCTGTGGAACATCCAGGTGCTCTTTTGTGAACTTCAGACGTGCAGCAATGTTTTTTTTGGACAGCAGTGGCTACTTCCGTGGTGTCCTCCCATGAACACCATTCTTGTTTAGTGTTTTACATATAAACAGAGATGTTAGCATGTTCAAGAGATTTCTGTAAGTCTTTAGCTGACACTCAAGGGTTATTCTTAAACTCAATGAGCATTCTGCACAGTGCTCTTGCAGTAATCTTTGCAGGATAGACACTCCTAGAGAGAGTAGCAACAGGGCTGAACTTTCTCCATGTATAGACAATTTGTCTTACCGTGGACTGATGAACATGGCTTTTAGAGATACTTTTTTAAGCCTTTCCAGCTATAAGCAAGTCAACAATTCTTAATCTTGGGTCTTCTGAGATCTCTTTTGTTCAAGGCACGGTTCACATCAGGCAATGGATCTTGTGAATAGCAAACTCAAATTTTGTGAGTGTTTTTTATACGGCCGGGCAGCTCTAACCAACATATCCAATCTTGTCTCATTGATTGGACTTCAGGTCAGCTGACTCCTGTTTAAATTATGTATTCAATATAGACAAGAAACATACAATAATGTGTGTGTTATTAGTTTAAGCACACTGTGTTTGTCTATTGTTGTGACTTACATGAAGATCAGATCAAATTTTATGACGAATTTATGCAGAAATCCAGGTCATTCTAAAGGGTTCACATACTTTTTCTTGCCACTGTATATACATACACCTTAGCCAAATACATTTAAACTCCGTTTTTCACAATTTAATCTTAATTCCCTGTTTTAGGTCAGTTAGGATCACAACTTTATTTTAGGAATGTGAAATGTCAGAATAATAGTAGAGAGAATTATTTATTTCATATTTTAATTATTTCATTACATTCCCAGTGGGTCAGAAGTTTACATACAGTCAATTAGTATTTGGTAGCATTGCCTCTAAATTGTTTAACTTGGGTCAAACATTTCTGGTAGCCTTCCACAAGCTTCCCACAATAAGTTGGGTGAATATTGCTTCAATATATCCACATAATTTTCCTTCCTCATGATGTCATCTATTTTGTGCACCAGTCCCTCCTGCAGCAAAGCAGCCCCACAACATTATGCTGCCACCCCCGTGCTTCACGGTTGGGATGGTGTTCTTCGGCTTGCAAGCCTCCCCCTTTTTCCTCCAAACATAACGATGGTCATTATAGCCAAACAGTTCTATTTTTGTTTCATCAGACCAGAGGACATTTCTCCAAAAAGTACAATCTTTGTCCCCAAACCGTAGTTTGACTTTTTTATGGCGGTTTTGGAGCAATGGCTTCTTCCTAGCTGAGCGGCCTTTCAGGTTATGTCGACATATAGGACTCGTTTTACTGTGGATATAGATACTTTTGTACCTATTTCCTCCAGCATCTTCACAAGGTCCTTTGCTGTTGTTCTGGGATTGAGTTGCACTTTTCTCACCAAAGTACGTTCATCTCTAGGAGACAGAACGTGTCTCCTTCCTGAGCGGTATGACGGCTGCGTGGTCCCATGGTGTTTATACTTGCGTACTATTGTTTGTACAGATGAATGTGGTACCTTCAGGCGTTTGGAAATTGCTCCCAAGGATGAATCAGACTTGTGGAGGTCTACAATTTTCTTTCTGAGGTCTTGGCTGATTTCTTGAGATTTTCCCAATGATGGCGAGCAAAGAGGTACTGAGTTTGAAGGTAGTCCTTGAAATACATCCACAGGTACACCTCCAACTGACTCAAATTATGTCAATTAGCCTATCAGATGCTTCTAAAGCTATGACATCATTTTCTGGAATTTTCCAAGCTGTTTAAAGGCACTGTCAACTTAATGTATGTAAACTTCTGACCGAATGGAATTGTGATATAGTGAATTATAAGTGAAATAATCTGTCTGTAAACAATTGTTGGAATAATTACTTGTGTCATGCACAAAGTAGATGTCCTAACCGACTTTCCAAAACTATAGTTTGTTAACATGAAATCTGTGGAATGGTTGAAAAATGAGTTTTAATGACTTCAACTGTATGAATACCTGCCTAGCCAGCTACTGTAACTTCAGATACCTACAGTATTGTAAACTGCTTTTCCAGCTACACTGAAAGGGGAGTTTATATTAGAGTTTAGCATATTTTTTAGAGCAAATTGCTATTTATAAATTAAAGTGTCATCATACATAATTATTGGGACAGTGAAGCATTTATACATTAAAAGATTTGAAATGAAATATAACTGAGTTTAAAGTACAGATGGTCAGCTTAAATGTCCATCCATATTGGGTGCATCGTTTAGAAAGACCAGTACTTTTTGTATACTGAGCAAAAATAAAAACGCAACAATTTCAAATATTTTCCTGAGTTACAGTTGATAGAAAGAAATCTGTCAATTGAAATAAATTCATTATTTATGGATTTCAAATAACTGGGCAGGGGCACAGCCATAGGTGGGAGCCAGGCCCAGTCACTGGCGAGCCAGGCCCAGCCAATCAGAATGAGTTTTTCCCCACAAAAAGGTCTTTATTACAGACATACCCCAAATATCATATCCCTTGCAACACCAGCCCAACGCTAACCTCCCCTGTTATTGTAATGGTGAAAGGTCAGCATGTCTTGGGGGCTATGATATTTGTGGGTCTGTAAGGTTCTCACTCATCATTATTGACGATTCATTCTGGATTATCCGTAATCATGGTAGCAGTGTTTAGAAACGTATTATATTCTTATTTACAATAAAAGTGACTCCAAATGACACAGTACATTATTTACTGTTCATTTCTACTGGCCACAAAATAATCTGAAACTCAATCAAAACAAAGAGCAAATGCATCCAACAACTTTGTAGAGTCACAAGCTTTATGTAGTCATTGCATCCTAGGAATATGGGAAAAAATACTTCACTTTTTACTACTCATATAAGTGAATTTGTCCCAATACTTTTACTCCCCTAAAATGGGGGGACTATGTACAAAAAGTGCTGACATTTTTAAATGGTTCACCCGGTATGGATGAAAATACCCTTAAATGAAAGCTGACAGTCTGCACTTTAACCTCGTAAGTCATTGTTTGATTTCAGATCCACACTTTTTGAGTACAGAGCCAAAAGAAGAAGAAAAATGCTTAATTACAGAGGGTACTGTATATTAAGCAGGACACAGCCATGCACTTCAGATGGGAATTTAGACAGACTCATTGTGGAAGCATCTGCTCTCTTTGTCCGCTAGTCTGGATGCTAAGCCAAGGTTGGGGATGTTTGTAACTGGACCTTTTATACTTTGTGCTTTACACTTCCTTTTTGTTATCGTCTTTGTATTGTTGGACCATCCAGGTCAATGACTTTAGATCCAGGCACACTGTTCCACTAAACTGTGACAATCAACCAACTGCCATCATCACCAACCATTTGTTCAGTTTGACCTGACTGATGGTGGGTGATGGGCATGGATCCCAGCGCAACATGTCTAACACATTGAATTTGTATTTAATTACTTGAAATGCATTCAAAAAGGAACATTCACCAATATGTGAATTGTTGAAATGCTGTAGTCGTGATGGTTATGTGTTGAATTGAGCCATGGAAACAATGCTTTTTGCATTTACCCATACCCAGAGCTCTGTTCCTTGGATGTGGGTGTTGCCAATCCATACACACTCCCCCTTTCTTCCTGAAACAAAAAATTATAATAATACACCAGAGATTATTCATTTGTGTTTGCTTTCACACAATATACAGTATAATACCATGAAGTAGAGCAGCTGAATTGGTAGTGATCAGGACACTGAGTTTGGCCTCATAGATACATTAGTATAGTACTACCAAAGTTCAAATTCAGGTATTTCGTTTTTACTGCCCCCTACTGGTAGGTCTGTTATAGCATTGTCTCCCCACAGTTGCCTCACCCCATTTTCTGATGTCTTACCTCCTCGTCACCCCTCTCTGGGAGGGGTGGGAGGGACAGGGTCAGCGAAGGGTAGTCAAGGAGGTCATTAGAGGTATTCTGGCAGGTCGACGGCCCATCTCTCATATTAGCTGGATCTTCCATCAATATCAAAGGCTAACATTGGCATAGAAAGACACACACAGACATATAGATAGGCCCGATACAGCACAAATTCCCCACCCATCCAATCATAACACACACATATACCGTATATCTAAGTCTCTAATAATGTTCTCAAAGTCAGAAAAACGTATCCATGAAATGAAGTTGGTAGCTGAATCATGATTGGGGGGGATGAGGGTTCATTGTTTGCTCGTATTCCAAGACCTCTGATTCCAGGAGAACATGAGTAGAAATTACTTGTAAAGTCAAACTAGTAGTGCCCTCAAATGGTGATATAAAAATTATGCAGACAGTAGTAGAGAGCATTAAAGATATGACTTAATTCACTTATAATCATTCTACCTTGGTATACAGTACAATGGTTTTAAGCGTAAGTACAGTGGGGAGAACAAGTATTTGATACACTGCCGATTTTGCAGGTTTTCCTACTTACAAAGCATGTAGAGGTCTGTCATTTTTATCATAGGTACACTTCAACTGAGAGAGACGGAATCTATAACAAAAATCCAGAAAATCACATTGTATGATTTTTTAATAATTAATTTGCATTTTATTGCATGACATAAGTATTTGATCACCTACCAACCAGAAAGAATTCCGGCTCTCACCGACCTGTTAGTTTTTCTTTAAGAAGCCGTCCTGTTCTCCACTCATTACCTGTATTAACTGCACCTGTTTGAACTCATTACCTGTATAAAAGACACCTGTCCACACACTCAATCAAACAGACTCCAACCTCTCCACAATGGCCAAGGCCAGAGAGCTGTGTAAGGACATCAGGGATAAAATTGTAGACCTGCACAAGGCTGGGATGGGCTCCAGGACAATAGGCAAGCAGCTTGGTGAGAAGGCAACAACTGCAATTATTAGAAAATGGAAGAAGTTCAAGATGACGGTCAATCTCCCTCGGTCTGGGGCACCATGCAAGATCTCACCCTGTGGGGCATCAATGATCATGAGGAAGGTGAGGGATCAGCCCAGAACTACACGGCAGGACCTGGTCAATGACCTGAAGAGAGCTGGGACCACAGTCTCAAAGAAAACCATTAGTAACACACTACGCCGTCATGGATTAAAATCCTGCAGCGCACGCAAGGTCCCCCTGCTCAAGCCAGCGCATGTCCAGGCCCGTCTGAAGTTTGCCAATGACCATATGGATGATCCAGAGGAGGAATGGGATAAGGTCATGTGGTCTGATGAGACAAAAATAGAGCTTTTTGGTCTAAACTCCACTCGCCGTGTTTGGAGGAAGAAAAAGGATGAGTACAACCCCAAGAACACCATCCCAACCGTGAAGCATGGAGGTGGAAACATCATTCTTTGGGGATGCTTTTCTGTAAAGGGGACAGGACGACTTCACCGTATTGAGGGGAGGAGGATGGGGCCATGTATCGCGAGATCTTGGCCAACAACCTCCTTCCCTCAGTAAGAGCATTGAAGATGGGTCGTGGCTGGGTCTTCCAGCATGACAACGACCCGAAACACACAGCCAGGGCAACTAAGGAGTGGCTCCGTAAGAAGCATCTCAAGGTCCTGGAGTGGCCTAGCCAGTCTCCAGACCTGAACCCAATAGAAAATCTTTGGAGGGAGCTGAAAGTCCGTATTGACCAGCGACAGCCCCGAAACCTGAAGGATCTGTATGGAGGAGTGGGCCAAAATCCCTGCTGCAGTGTGTGCAAACCTGGTCAAGAACTACAGGAAATGTATGATCTCTGTAATTGCAAACAAAGGTTTCTGTACCAAATATTAAGTTCTGCTTTTCTGATGTATCAAATACTTATGTCATGCAATAAAATACAAATTAATTACTTAAAAATCATACAATGTGATTTTCTGGATTTTTGTTTTAGATTCCGTCACTCACAGTTGAAGAGTACCTATGATAAAAATTACAGACTTCTACATGCTTTGTAAGTGAGAAAACCTGCAAAATCGGCAGTGTATCAAATACTTGTTCTCCCCACTGTATATGCATACCACAATAGAATTACTAAACTATAGTATAAGGCCTTCCACAAAATGGCTTAAACTGAAATCTTTTTCATCAGTTCAGTAATTTTGCATGAAAATCATACAGTATATTATAAGCTGCTACCAATAAATTGGTGTACAGCCTACAGGTGCACACGATGTAATCTTATGTGTAATGCTTAATATAGTGATGTTTTATGTATGCTGTACGGTCACTGTGTAGATAATTCCTTTGTCTGAATGTGTGATTTACCAGGATATTGAAATGTAGTTGACAAGATTACCTTTTTATAGCGCATTTATTTACATGAAAGTGTTATCATCAAAAAATACACCAGAATCCTGTCACCATGCCACTCAACACAAATATCTGTTCATGAGCAAAACCAACCAGTTAGTTTTGATTAAATATCTTGTTACCACTTAAATCCGCAATTAACGGAGCAGATACATGTCCTATCCTCTCCTTCTTAGAATTTATTTTAAATATTTATTACCAAGTAAATAAAACATGCAAAAAAAAACAACATTTTATAAGATATGAAAAATATGATGAAAAAATGAAAATATGAAGATTTACAGAAGTAAAACACTTCCTAGAAGCAGAACAGAAAAAACATACTTGGTATGGGAAAACAAGAGCTACAATACTAGTTGAAAAGCAACATATATGTATGACAAAGCTTCCAAATCATTTTTGCAAAGGAAATATGTAAAATGTAGCAAATTGAAATGTATTCATCCTATAAAACATGTATATTCATTCAATTATTGTAATATTAGATCATATCAGCAACTATTTACTTTGGGTTTGACTGATGTTACATTGGTGTTGCTTACATAAATTAAGATTACATTGAATTTCATCTTCATGGCGCTGATCATGTGAAAGTCGTGTGTACATGTGAGTGGTGTAATCCAAAATAGGGGTGATTATGATGAATATTCATGTAAGAATGTTGGACAAAAGATAATGGAGTTTGTTCCTAGTATGGTATCCCAGGGAGACTTCAGGGGTCACAAGCCTCAACTGTCTTCAAAAATGAGGGAGGTGCAATGGAAGCAAGGTACTCAATGGCAGATCTAAAAACAAAACAAAAATAATAATTTTGAGACAACAAAACCAACAGGAAAAAAAAAAAAAAATGTATAATTCAAACAAATAAATAGCTAATGTATTTGATGATGTAATGCTTTATTTGGTGGACAATGAACTTACCAGAATTTCTGGATGGTGAAGCTGTTGAATTGGGATACCGTCCGTGTTAAGAGACTCATCAGCCACGCCCATCTGAGGATCTGCAAATCCCCATCGAATTCTGATGGAATGAGACATCTGTCAAAAAAAAAAAAGGAATCAATCATCTTAAAATACTGAGGTGAAAAAGGCATGATCACGATCATAATCATCCAACTGATAAAAACACTTTCTTCCAAACTAGCATTGAAATACTAGCGATAAGGAGGAAAAAACTGAATCAGAGAGAGTAGAAAAGGAGTGACTGTAATGAAATGGATAAAAGTACATTACAAAACGACATTACTAATTTACAAATCAGAAAACTGATTTCAACTTACAAGAACCAAAGCAACATCCAGGATGCAGCTCTTTGTCTCTAATGTCAGAGGAAGCATGGTGAAGCCTGACATCTTCTTAGGACAGTCTACCAGGAACACTTGACAAGAGGTAAATGGTGGGTATAGTAGTCCATAATGATGGGTATAATAGTTCATAACTTTGGAGTGGGTGATTAAAGAATAAAGTAATGTCTGTCCACTGAACAGAAAGGTCAATGTTGGCTTGGATGTTGACAGGGAAGCAGTTCATTAAACTTTGAATGTTGCCGTTTTCTTCCAGTGTTTATGTAGTGTTTTTTTATTCTGCTCTGCGACTATTTGTTTTACTTTGCCAGGCAACATATTCCCCCCCCAAAAAAAGAATATACGGACATTCAGAAGTATGAAGACATCTAAAAGCGTCACTATGTTGGCATATTTCATAGGATATTGCCAAACAGATAAACAAAATAGAGGACAAAAATATTCTTAAGTTTAAAAAGAAAAAGAAAACTGGAAAAATATATCCGTTTGAAGTACATATATTAATTACGGAAAGCTTAAGTATACAAGTTGTGTTAACACGAACAATAAAATTAGTTGTGGTCACTTTATATGAAGTAAAAACTAAATAAGATACTTTGCTCTTAAAATATATAGTGACTTACTAATCAATAAAAATTGCAATAAAATGGAAAAAACATTCAATTTATCTAATAATTCTAAGAAATTGAAGAGATAAGGCATCGTTTTGGGATCTATATGAGGAACTGCATTTAATTACTTACAGCCATTTCATAATGTGACCACATAAGGAGCAGAATAAATTAATTATTTGTTTTTCAAATGTCAAACTATTTTTCCTATAAATTATGCAACTGTGGTGTGCATTGGTATCATCATTGGGAAGGCTCGTTGTTCTTCGTAGCTGCATGGCCTGATCATTGCTAGAGCAGTAAGGGCTTGGGCTAGCTCATCCATGTTGAGACCATTATGAGGTCCTGCATCATATCTGCGGCCACCATAACTGCTGGAGCTGGTGTAGGAGGAGGATGAGAAGTTCATACTGAAACCGGAACCTGTGGCATCAAAGCTGCCTCTTCTGGATCCTGTTCTGGATCCAGTCCTGGACCCGGACCGGGAGCCAGCGGCAGACCCGGAATTGCTGGCATTGTATGGGCTGTACAGCCCTTTGCTTGACTGAGAGGAGGCCTCCAGCAGTCGCAGGCCAGATCCTTCCTCAACCATGCTTCTGTCCATGGCATCTTTGTAAGATATTTTTAGTTTGGTTTTGGGACATGTCAGGTATTTGGAGTAAGCACTCACATCTCTCAGCTTCTGAGCAGTACGAGCATCAATTGTGCCCTTTCTGATTGATTCGTCCAGTGAGACTCTGCTCTCAACATTCGGTTCAATCAGACCCCCCGTAAGGTATTGGACTTCCAGAAAACGTTGCCCAGCTTCATAATACAGCCAGCCTTTCTTAAGAGCTTGGGAGGCAGACATCTTCACTTTGGTTCTTGGGTCCTCAAATCCATTGAAAGCTTTGTGAGCCAGGTTGATACGGTCGACCATCACCTTGTCCACAAGCCCTTTCTCGGTTGCCTCAGTAACAGCGAATCGTTCCCCAGTGGTTGGGTCGATTATGCCCCCTGTGCAGGCTTGTGCCTCAAGTAGTCTTTGGCCTGTGATATTGTCCACAAGGTTCCTGTGCATGGCCTCTGTGACTGACACCTTCTCCAAAGTGTCTGTATCCAGGATTCCGGCTACAGGGCCAGTCTCCTCTGTGGGGTCATTCCACATGGTTGCAGGGGGTCTAATGGAGGGTATGGGGCTCATGGGATTGTATGACGATGAGGTGGAACCAGAGGTGGAACCAAAAGAGGAAGACCGGGAGCGGAAGCCACCCATGTTTCCAGACAGCATGTCGGCAAACTCTGTGATGGACAGGTTTCCGGAGCGGTATGTACTAAGTGAACTCTGGTCGATGAGGCCTCGTGTGAGGGCGTCGTCAATGTCATACTGTCTTCCTGACCGTCTATCGATGATCATTGACTTGACAACGCCATCAGAGGATGTCTGTGTGATCTCTTCCCACTCACACTCCTGCTCAGCAAGCTCTAGGTAGGTCTGATGGTCAATGAGCTGCTTTCTGAATGCCTCATACACAGTCATCTCTCTGCCTGACTCTGGGTCCACGATGACCACTCGTCGTTTGCGGACAGAGGATTTGGAAGAGGTCTTTGTCTCACGCTTCTTCTCCTTCAGGAGAAGGAGGACAAGGCCATTGGCTGGGTCAGTGATGCACCGCTCCATTAGCCCGAGGTAGGTCAGGTTCTCCTCAGTGTTGGGATCGAAGAAACCCTTGGTGTCATCTGATGGATCTGTGAGAATCTCATTCATCTCCTCGTCGAAGAGGCCACGGTTGTATGCCACCTCCACTGGCAAGCGATGACTCTCCTCTGGGTCAATGATTCCACCAGTGGCAATCTGAGCCTCAAGGAGACGTATTCCATGGTCTTTTAAGATGAGCCCCTTCTTCATGGCCTGGAACAGAGAGATTGTCTTGCCGGAATAGGGGTCTTTGTAACCTGTCACGGCACGCTCAGCTGAAAGAAGCTTGTCTTTGAATTCTGGCCCCACTATTCCCATCTTGACAGATTCATTGACAGTAAGTTTGAGATTTTTGATTGGGTCAATTACATAGCCTGTGGCAGCCTGAGCTTCCAGCAGTTCAAAGGCTGTTCCTGGCCTGATCATGTTCTTTTTCATGGCTTGGTAGATTGATAGACGGTCATTAGTTCCCTCTACATAAACACCAGCGATACAGCTTGTGCCCACAAGGTATTTTTGGAGTCTACGACTAACCTCTTCTACTGAAATCAGACCTTCATTCAGCTCAGTGACCGTCTTTTGGTCGATGATCTGAGAGCGTAACATCTCCTCTATGGTGATCTGTTTTCTAAGACCTTTGAACATCAGCCTCTTGTCTCCCAGTGACAGCAAGCGCATCCCATTGGTAGGGTCTATCTTGCATCTCTTGAGTAATTGGGCATAAGAAAGTTTCTCCTCAGTGATAGGGTCAACAAATCCCTTTACGTCATCAGCAAGCCTTTCATTTGTTTCCTTGTTTATGTATCCTCTCTGTGTGGCAATGTCTGCTGGGAGGTGGAAGTAGAATTCAGGATCCATAATGCCTCCTGTGGCAGTCTGAGCCTCCAACATTTTCAGAGCGTACTCCTCCAGAACAAGGTCCTTTTTCATTGCTTGGAAGAGAGATATGATTTTGCCACTGTAAGGGTCCTTGTAGCCTGTGACCGCTCTCTCAGCTGACAGAAGTCTATCGTGGATCTCAGGGCCGACCACACCCTTGCGGACAGCCTCATCAACAGTGAGTGTCTCGTTTCTCACAGGATCAATTATGAATCCTGTTGCTGCTTGTGCTTCCAGGAGACTAAGGGCAATTTCAGCCTTCAAGAACCCTCTCTTCATTGCTGAATAAATGCTCATCCTGGAAGTGGAGTCAGACATGACACCGGCAATGCTGCCCGTGCCAAACAGATACTGCTTCACACTCTGCATCTCCATGATGTCACGGATGTTTCTCTTGTCTTGCTTCAGGAGGTTGAATGTCTCCAGGTCAATGATGTAGGCATTGTAGAGCTCCTCGATAGTGACCCTACGTCTGATTGTGTTGCAGGACTTAACAGTTTCACCTCTGATGATCTCTCTCTGCTCCATAATCTCAATAATGATGATGATCATGCGCTCTTTAGTGATACTGCCAGAGCGATACTCCTCCATCAGCTTCTTCCTCTCTTGCTCAGGAAGTAGATTTGAGTTCATGATGTCCCAGAGACTTGTTAACCCTCCAGCAAGGGACTCAAGTGAACTGGGGAGGTCAATTTGGGTTGTGGCCAGGTCACTCTGCGTCTGTTCCTCTGTGTAGAGGCATGTCTTCTCCACCACAGTAGGGGCCTGTGGCTTGGAAAGTGGTAGAAGGTTCATGCCTGAATCAGGATCTCTAGTGCACTTCTCTTTCAGCTGTTTGTATGTTACTTTATCATCTGAATTGGGGTCTGAGAAAGCTTTGTTATCATCAGATGGTTCCGAGAAGGTGTGGGTCATTTCTTTGCTGAAAAAGCTATTCTGATAGGCAATGTCAATAGGAACACGGTGGCTGTTAACAGGATCAATGATTCCTCCTGAACTCAGTTGGGCCTCCAAGAGTGGCATGACATGCTCCTTAATGATTAGATCTTTTTCCATTGCTTGGAAGAGAGAGATTGTTTTGCCCGTGAAGGGATCTTTGTAACCAGTGACTGCTTTTTCAGCAGCGAGCAGTTTCTCATGTAGCTCAGGGCCAACAACGCCTGCTTTAACTGCATCATCCACTGACAGGTACTGGTTCTTCACTGGATCTATAATGAACCCTGTGGCAGCTTGGGCCTCTAGAAGTGACAGGCCTGTGTTGTGTCTCAGAAGATTTTTCTTCATAGCTTGATAGATGCTGATCTTCTCCTTTGTTGGTTCAAGGTAGACCCCGGCAATACTGTCAGAGCCCTGCAGGTACTTGCTTACGTTGACATTTTCACTGACCTGTGTAGGTGTCTTTTTGCCTTGTTGGAGCATGTCAAAGGTAGCTTTGTCAATGATTTTGGAATCAAACAGTGACTTGGCAGAGACATGCGCTCTAAGCCCTTTGAAACTGTCTTGTTCTCGTTTCTTAGCCTCTTTCTCATTTACAATGGTGATCACAATGGTGATGATCTTTTCTATTGTAATCTTTCCAGACCTATACTGCCTCATCAGGTCAAGTCTCTGTTCCTCTGTAATATATTCAGAGTGGATAATGTCCCAGATAGTGAGTTTCTTCCCTTTGAGTGGACCAGACTGCAGCTCCATTGTTGCTTGGCTCATGGCCTCTTTGGTTTGGACCTCTGTGTATGTATGCTCTTCCTTTGCATTGATTGCTTGCTCAGACAGAGGTAGAAGCTGGAGGCCAGATTTCTTGTCAGTGACACATCTCTTGTATAGCTGTGAGTATGTAACATTTTCCTGTGTGTTGGGGTCAAAGTAGCCTTTAACATCATCAGTTGGATTATTCAGAATCTGCTTCATTTCATCATCAAAGAAGCCTCGTTTACAAGCAACATCATGTGGGATGCGGTGGCTTTTCACTGGATCAATGATGCCTCCTGTTGCAAGCTGTGCATCTAGGAGTCTGATGCCCTGATCTTTTGGAATTAGTTCTTTCTTCATTGCTTCGAACAAAGACACAGTCTTTCCCGTGTAAGGATCTTTGTAGCCTGTAACACCTCGCTCAGCTGACAGTAGTTTTTCATGCAGCTCAGGACCAATGACAGTTGCTTTCACAGCTTCATCGACAGTGAACTTCTGATTCTTTACAGGATCAACAACAAATCCTGTTCCTGCTTGTGCTTCCAGGAGAGTTAAAGCAGGCCCTGTCCTCATCATATCCTTCTTCATGGCTTGATAGAAAGACATAGTCTCCTTAGTTGAGTCAATAACTACACCTGCAATGCAGTTTGTACCCTTCAAGGATTTGTGAACAGGCTCCATTTCAGACACCTCTTTGATTGTTTTATTGCCTGTGTGCAACTTGTTGTAGAGGTCTTTGTCGATTATCTTGGACTCCAGTAGTTCAGTAGCAAGGACAGGTCCTCTCAGACCCTCAAAAGTGATTTCATTCTTTTTTTCCTTTTCCTCTGCCATAGTGATAACAATCTTGATGATTTTTTCCACTGTGATCTTTCCTGTCTTGTACTGACGAATAAGGTCCTTTCTCTGGTCCTCGGTAAAGTACTCAGAATTTATGATTTCCCAGATAGTTACAGTCTTTCCTTTGAATTTTCCGAATGGCACAGAGACAGTCGTCTTGCAGAACACATCCTTGGTCTCCTCCTCTGTGTAGGTTGACGTGCTCAGAGCAGCCTTGTCAGTGATGGGCAGGAGCAGCAGTCCTGTCTCCGGATCTGTGCTGCATCTCTGAATTAGCTGAAGGTATGTTAAGTTCTCCTGGGTGTTAGGATCAAAGAATCCCTTGGTGTCATCTGAAGGGTCCTCCAGTATCTTGTTCATCTCAGTGTCAAACTGCCCCTGTTTGTATGCAGTCTCGATGGGCACACGGTGGCTGTTTATGGGGTCAATGAGTCCACCAGTAGCTATCTGAGCCTCAAGCTGCCTGATGGCATGGTCTCTGTCAATCAAGCCCTTCTTCATTGCTTCAAAGAGTGAGATCTTGTTACCGGTGTAAGGGTCTTTGTAACCAGTGACAGCTCTCTCAGCAGACAGCATTTTGTTGTGCAGTTCAGGTCCAATCAGGCCTTCCTTGACAGCCTCACTGACAGAGAGTTTCTTGTTTTTAACTGGGTCTACTACATAGCCAGATGCTGCCTGTGCCTCCAGAAGGATCAAAGCACAGCCAGGAGTAATTTTCTTTTCTTTCATAGCTTGATATAATGCAATTTTCTGATTAGACTGTGTCAAGACACCCCCTATACAGTTCTTGCCCTGCAGAATAGTTCTTAACTTGTCAGTCTGGCTGAGGCCTTGCACAGTGGCTTTGCCCTTCTTCAGTTTATCAAACTCCTTTTTCGTCAAAAGGCCAACGTCATAAAGTCTGCTTGCAGGTACTTTCTCGCGGATGCCATCAAAAGACAGTATATCCTTCTTACTGTCAACCTCATCCCCAACACTTTGGCCATTAATAACTTGCTTTGTTGTCTCCACCATGGTCATATGGATCAGTTCATCCTCAGGCACATCATCAGTCTGGATATCGATTTCTCTGGTGTGGGAGATTGGCTCTTTATGGGTGACCTCGAGCTGCTGCAGTTTCTCACGGAGTTTCTTGTTCTCCTCGCCGAGCAGCTTTTCCTGTTCAAGTCTTTTCCTTTCAAGCTCCTGCATCTCTTTTTGCTTGTTAAGCATTTCTTTCTCAGCCTCTTTTTGTTTGTTGAGGGCAGCATCCATGGTAACCTGAAGTTTCATTCTCTCCTCCTCCATCTGTCTCCTCTGGCGTTCCTGTTCTTCTTTGAGGGCCATGGCCTTCTTGACCTCCTCTTCAAACTTGTCCTCCAGCTTCTTCTTCTCATCTTCAATTTGTTTCTCCTTCTTCAACAGCTCCGCTTTCTCTGTGATGAACGTCTGCTGGAGTACTGTCTTCTCGTGTTGGATTTGTTTCTGCTGAGCATTGACCATCTAATTGAGAAAAAGGGAAGACAAGAACATAATTAGAACAATACGAGTTTAATTTGTATTTAAAATATTCTGTAAAACTACATCAATCCACAAATTGTGCACTATATTAAAGAAATTACAACATTTTAGTACAATGCTTATAAGAATCAGTCGCAAATAGTTTAAAAAATATATATTAGATTTAATTATTCCTATTTTACATAATAGTAAACACTACTGTTCAAAAGTTTGGGGTCACTTAGAAATGTCCTTGTTTTTCTCCATTAAAATAACATCAAATTGATCAGAAATACAGTGTAGACATTGTTAATGTTGTAAATGACTATTGTAGCTGGAAACAGTGAAGAGGCGACTCCAGGATGCTGGCCTTCTAGGCAGGGTTGCAAAGAAAAAGCCATATTTCAGACTGGCCAATAAAAAGAAAAGATTAAGATTGGCAAAAGAACACAGACACTGGACAGAGGAAGATACAGCTTTTTCTTTGCAACTCTGCCTAGAAGGCCATCATCCCGGAGTCGCCTCTTCACTGTTGACGTTGAGACTGGTGTTTTGCAGGTACTATATAATGAAGCTGCCAGTTGAGAACTTGTGAGGCGTCTGTTTCTCAAACTAGACGCTCAGTTGTGCACCGGGGCCTCCCACTCCTCTTTCTATTCTGGTTAGAAGAAGTTTGCGCTGTTCTGTGAAGGGAGTAGTACACAGCGTTGTACGAGATCTTCACTTTCTTGGCAGTTTCTCAGAACAAGAATAGACTGACGAGTTTCAGACTAAAGTTATTTGTTCCTGGCCATTTTGAGCCTGTAATCGAACCCAAAAATGCTGATTCTCCAGATACTCAACTAGTCTAAAGAAGGCAGTTTGATTGCTTCTTAAAATCAGCAACAGTTTTCAGCTGTGCTAACATAATTTCTAAAGGATTTTGTAATGATCAATTAGCCTTTTAAAATGATAAACTTGGATTAGCTAACACAACGTGCCATTGGAACACAAGAGTGATGGTTGCTGATAATGGGCCTCTGTATGCCTATGTAGATATTTCTTTAAAAACCAGCCATTTCCAGCTACAATAGTCATTTACAACATTAACAACTTCTACACTGTATTTCTGATCAATATGTTATTTTAATGGACAATGTTTTATATTTTCTTTGAAAAACAAGGACATTTCTAAGTGACCTCAAACCTTTGAACGGTAGTGTATATACTCTTTCAGTAATGGAAGAACATTATGGGGAACACCACCAATAATTAATAATAATAATAATAATAATAATCCAACTGGACAAAGGATTAGTGTACTGTAATACAAATAACACAAAATAATATAACTGTGTAAGTGGTTAACTTTAAGAAGAAGGAAATTATAAAGAAATTGAATTAAATAATTTAAGATTGTTCTTTTTCAGAGAGAGGGTTAACAATGACATAAGCTGCACTACTATGCCATCTTGAACACAATACCTCTTTAGAGTTATTCTGTAGGTCTTCAGCCTCCTTTTTCAGTTTGGCCTTCTCCTTTTCTAGATCAGCGATGGCTTTGCGTAGCTCATCAGCCTCTTTGTTGCTGCTCAGTCTCTGGACTTCAAGTTTTTCCACAACAGTCAATTTCTCTTTAGTCGCTAGCTCTGTCTGGTGAAGACGGGCACTGATCTCATCTGCTTGCTTCTTGAATTTCTTGGCCTCATTCTCTGCTTTGGACTGAGCATCACTAAGTTGGGACACCTTGACTTTGAGGTTTTCAGCTTCGGCTGTGATCTCCAGCTGTCTCCTGCGCTCAGCTTCCAAGGATTTCTGGAAGCCCTCAGTCTCTTCCTCGAGACGCTGCTGCATCAATTTTTTATCCTCAAGCAGCTTCTGGGCCTGCTCTTGAGCCAGGTCCTTCTGTCTCTGGAGCATCTCAGCCTCTGCTTTCAGTTTAGATGCTTCCTGAATGGCGAGCATCTTCTCCTTTAGCATCTTCTCTGCAAGTGCCCTCTGTTGGGAGAGATCAGATTCAGCGATTTGTCTCATGTGTGCAGCCTCCTGGGCTTCCACACTGAGTCTGGCAGCTTCTTCTGCAAGCTTCTTCATGTTCTCAGCTTCCTCGGCCAGGAATTTCTGAGTGTTATCCCTGTCCTTTTTGATAAGACGCTGGTTCTCCTGCTCAATTCTGAGTTTCAGTTTTACCAGCTCCTCCATCTGAATCTTGACTTTGAATAACTCATCTTCCACCTGGGCCTTCTGCTTGACAGCATCACTGACTTCATCCTTTAAGCGCTGCAGCTCCTCGTCTAAAACCGATTTCTGCTTGTCAGTTTCATCCAGCTGAAGCCTAACCTTTATGAGCTCTTTCTCTACCTGAGACTTTTGACTCATTGTTTGCTCTGCAAGCTTTTTGTGCTTTGCCATCTCAGCATCTGCTTGTTGTTTCTGTTTGATTGCATCTGCCTCAGCCTGTGCTCGCTTGGCAGCTTCGAACTCTGCCTCCTTTCTCAATTTCACGGCTTCCTCTTGAGCTTTGGCTTGGTTGGCAGCTTCGAGTTCAGCGGCCTGTTTTTGGCGTTCTGTCTCCTCCGCTTGTTGACGGAGAATAGCAGCCTCTTTCTCTGCCTTTTCTTTGGCAAGCTCTGCCTGTTTTGCAAGCATCTTGGCTTTCTCATACTCTTCCTTGAGCTGTTTCTGCATGAGGTTGTCCTCCTTCTGTTGGACAAGGACACTCTGAACTTGCTGTTCAGCTGCATTGCATTTTTGTGCTGCTTGTTTGGCTACGAGGATCTGTCTTTCTGCTTCCTTGTCCGCATCCTCTTTCTGTTTTCTGGCTTCATCTGCTTTCTTTTTGAGGCGCTCCACTTCCTCCTGCGCATTTTTACACTGTCTGCCTGCTTCTTCCTCTGCAGCAGTGATCTTTTTCACCTTTTCCTCTGCTTCGCGCCTGCGTTTCTCTTCCTCCAGGGCAAGTTTCCTGTGTTTCTCAGCCTCTTTTTCAGCTTGAAGTTTACTCTGCTGTGTTTCCTCTGCAATGTTTTTCAGTTTATTCAACTCCAGCTCCAAATCAAGCTTGCCAGATGAGGCTTTCTCAAAGTTTAGCTTGAGAATGCGAATTTCCTCTTCAACCACTCGTCTCTGCTTGAGAGTTTCATCTACTAGTGTCTTTTGTCTTCCCAGCTCATTCTCAGATGACTTCTTGAGTTGATTGATCTTTTCTTCAATATCTTGCTTGTGCTGGCTGGCTTGGTCCTCCAGAGCTTTCCTTTGGTAAGCTTCATCCTCAGCTTGTCGTCTGAGTCGCTCATTCTCAGACTCTTTTTCTTTGAGCGCAATTTCTGCTTCAGTCTTCATGCGAGTTGCCTCATTAATGGCAGCAAGCTTCTCTTTGAGGATCCTTTCAGCTTCTGCTCTTTGACGAGCTGCCTCTTGCTCAGCTACTTGCCTTTGTCGCTTGGCTTCCTCAGCGATGGATCTAAGTTTGCCTGCCTCCTCAGCAAGGTCCCTCATTTTTGCAGCTTCAGATTCAAGAAGCTGTTTGCTCTTCTCAGTGTTGGACATGCTCTCCTTTTCTGCCTTGGACTTTAGCTGCAGGAGTAAATTCATTTCCCTCCTCACTTTGGCCAGTTCATCTTCGAGCTGTTTCCTTTGGTGCTCAGCTGCACTGACTTCCTTCTTCAGGCGGTACAGCTCGTCATCAAGCAGGGTCCTCTGTTGCTCAGCATGGTCGAAGTCTGCCCTTAGCCGGATTAATTCCTGTTCTGCTGAGAGTTTCTGCTGAGCAGTTCCCTCAGCTAGCCTCCTCTGCCTCTCCAGCTCTTGCTCTGCCATATCTTTCTGTTTCAGTGCAGACTCCTCAGCTTTAGCCCTTTTCCTGGCCTCACGCTCAGCCTCCTCCTTCTGTTTCTCGGCATCCTCCTGGGCACGACTCTTTTTGTGAGCTTCTTCCTCAGCCTGGAGCCTTAAGCGGAGTGCCTCATTGGCCTTCTGCCTCCATTTCTCTAGCTCCTTCTCCGCCTCCTCCCTGGCCATATCTGCCTCTTCCTGTTGTTTCTTGAGACGAGCTGCCTCCTCCTGCAGCTGGATGACAGTGACATGCTCTAGTTTGAGTGATTCCTCCAGTTTTGATGTCTTTTCAACATAGGACATGCGTTTGCTCTGGAGTTCAGTGGCAGCACTCTTCTGTGCCACCTCCTGGGCAACCTTGATCTGCCTCTCCTTCTCCACTTCAGCTTGCTTCATGCGTCTCTCCGCCTCCTCCGCCTGCATCTTCAGTTTCT
The DNA here is from genome assembly GCA_023634145.1 of Thymallus thymallus. NCBI lineage: Eukaryota > Metazoa > Chordata > Actinopteri > Salmoniformes > Salmonidae > Thymallus > Thymallus thymallus. The sequence continues at coordinate 5,790,801 of CM042415.1, forward strand.
CAAGGTCTTCCAGAGCTTTCTGCTTCTGCTTGGCAGCCTCCTTCTCAGCCTCAGACTTCAACTTGAGCTCTTCCTCGGCCTTGCGTTTTTTCTGGGTCTCCTCGTTGACCTGTTTGCGAAGCTTCTCAGCCTCCTCCTGTGCAAGCTTCCTCAGCCTCTCGGCTTCAGACGCTTTTTCCCGGAGTTGCTGGAGCTCATCCTCAGCTGTAGACTTCTGTTTGACAGTGGTCTCCAGCTGGATCCTGATGATACGGATTTCTTCCTCAATCTTGACTCTGCTCTGATTGGCTTCTTCTACCTGTTGGCTCTTGGACTTGATCTGCTGCTCTGAGAGGTTTTTGAGTTCATGAAGTTCCAGCTGGATATTGTGTTTTTGCTTTTCTGCATCTACAGAAACAACTTGTCTCCTGCTGACTTCCTCCTGCATCATGAGCTTCAGCTCTTGAGCCTCTTGCTCTGCCTTGGCAATAGCCTTTGCATGAGATTCAGCTAGCTGTTTCTGTTTGTTTAACTCAGCCTGCATCTCTGCCATTTTTTTCCTGTCTTCCGCTTTCATTTTCTCAGCAGCTTTCTGTATTAGTGGAAGCAAATGGTAAAGAAAATATAAAAATTAAGCATGACAGGTTAAATGTTAATAGCTAGCTTAAAGATAGATATATGTTTAGATGTACATTCATTCAGGAGGATGCTGTTAAAGCAAGTTATCGTCGACAAAGACAATTGAATGTAGAAACAAGTAAGATGGAAAATTGTTACGTAACAATTAATGTATGGAGACAAGACATCACTTCACAACAAAGTGAGGAACTCATGTGGCATGCAACTGTCTCTTTTTCAATATTGGTGTCCTTAAGGGAATTAACTTTTTGCATAAGTGAAATAGTAAAGTGAATCATTGATTTTTAATCATCTATTTTCAGCTTGGAATTATTATTCAAATAATCACACAATAATCAACCAGTAACTAGTTAGTTGAAATAAATATATTCACACTGTTAAACAACCTGTTATGTTATGTTATGTTTTCCTGCATAGCGATGCAAGGGATCCTATAGATGACTATTTTCAAGGAACCGAGCAGAATATGTGCAAAGGGGAAAGCAGGGATAGTGCAAAGATAGTGTGAAAATGTAATAAGAAAATTGCACCTATAGCCCATGGTAACACAGAATAAACAAGCCATGGAAGTAAGTGAATGTAAGGTCATTATGGAAATGTTTGACAGTTTAGGTGATGAATGGAAGTCTGAGGGTATGGAAGGTAAGGCACACAATGAGAGGATAGTAAGTGAAGCATACTGGATTATTTACCTCTTTAACGCCCAAACAAGATAAGCATTCATCATGACAAAGCACTGGCAAGCAGTTAAGAGAAGCAAAGAAACAAACAAAACATTAGGGTTAGAAAAGAACGGGAGACGGAAAATTTGTGTCAATCTGGAAAAAAGGAAAGTTGAAGAACATGGCTGTCAGCCTGAAGCATACAGTGGGAGAGCTTAGATTGAGATCTAAGAAAGAGTGGCCAATGAGAAAAAAAGACATAGTGAAAGAAGGAACACCCTTTTAAAAAAGATATATTATGGCACACCTCAATAAATGACATGAAAATGAATAGGCCAAAAATACAAAAAGAGTTGTTCAGTTCTAACCCACTGGAATCTCCTCTCAATGGTCTCTTAATCTTTTGAGGATGCTTTCTTTCTTTTGCTTCAGACTGAACATAAACGTTTAAATCAATACATTGTTTTTTGCGCTTATCAAAACAGGATGCAATTGTCATTGATGTTCATAAAATAGATATCTACTTGGTCCTGGAGATTTTAAGGGCACCGTAAAAAAAAAAATGTTTATGACACTCCAGCCATCTGAGAACCATGACACTTAGCACTAGGATTATTTTTGCCGAATAGCTCAGCTTGGCCATCTTTCTAAGAGATAGGATTTCCTGTCTGCTATGTGCCCTAACATCCTGCAGCTACAGCACAGCATGCCAATGCCAATGGTCCAAACCATACTTTACCTCCATATGAAGCAATGTCAAGTCAACCATACATGAATGTGTGTGTATGCATCTGTGCGTGCAAGAGAGTGGTCATGCATTTGTTTTTCATTGGTTGTCAATGGGTTAGGGTTAGGACATCCCAGTGTGTTGTCACGCACCTCCTCGTCCTCCAGGCGGCGCTGTGTGTCGGTGATAAACTTGATGTACTGACTGGTCAGAGTCATCAGTTCGCTGTAGCGGGTTCTTAGCGTCACATACTGATGAAATGAAGAAATAAAACGGCAAACCTTTGATTTAGTGTGGGCTGGCTTAAACTATTGATCTAAACTTTTCTCCTGACATTGCAAATGGTTGTCAGAGAATGACAACGTGCGTTCAGATTACACAAGTGACACACACCTCTTGAATGATGTTATCTGAGGCAGAATCCATTTTGGTTTTCTTCAGGGGTGAGAGAGGCTCCACCTGTGCTTTGTAGGCCACCAGCTGGAGTTCATAATCCTTAAAAAAAAAAGAAACAGGATGTTTTAACACTAAAACCTGTGAAATGAAGACATTTAAATAAAGCTGTGTATGAATGTAATAATGGTTTCCACGTTTGTACACTAATGTTGTGCGTGCGTACCTTGATAGTGTCGATATACGCCTTGGCATATTTCTGACACTCGTCAACCTTCTCTTTGTTTTGCTCGATCTCTTCCAGAAGTTTCTATGTCGGGGGGAAATAATCAGAATTAGTCTGGATGTGATTTCAAAAGTGTGCCTGTATATGTTCAATGATGGGAACTACACAAAACACAACATTCATACTCTCATACACACAATAGGAAGCATGAAAAATGTGTCAATTATTTATTTTCAGAACGTTCAGTTAATCAGCTAAGCACTTAGAGCAGTGCAGTGATGTAAAGGACCCCTAATGCACCCCCATCAGTACAGTAGCCTACCTTCTCCTGGGCCAGCTGCTCCTTCAGAGTCTTGCTGTCGCTGATGGGCACGGCCTGGATCTTCTCCTGCCTCTGCTTGGCGTCACCGATCCACTGGATGAGCCAGTCGTAGCTCTCTCTGTAGTAACCCAGCTGGCGACCTAGCTGCTCCAGCTCCCGCTGACGCAGGTCCATCTGGGCGAACACAGCTTGCCAGCGGTCCTGGAGACTGGACAGGAGATGGCGGTAGTGGTCCAGCTCAGTGTCACGCTCACTGTGCACACGAGACATCTTCTCGCTCACGGCTGCTGCCTTTCCGAGCTCGTTCTCCAGAGAATCGAATGCAGGCTTTTCGCGCTCCGCTTCGGCACGCATTTTCTACAGGGAAAGAGACGGGAAGAGCAACAGTTAGTATGTTAAATAAGCGATCAATAAGTGTAGCTTACGTTTAAAAAATTATCCTTGAGAAAGTTACATTTCTTCACAGAAGCAAGTTATTCATGGGCTCTTGAATTTCATCACGTAAACAGTTTTCCCCTCTTTTTAAACCTGCCTTGCTTCCATGTTCATAATCCAATGAAACATATAAAACGCAAAAATACATGAGCGTTGGCAGTAGAGGAACCTGTAATGAATCCCACGCAGTTCATTAATGTCCCAAAGAACATATGTTTTTAATGTAATAAACAAGTGTTGAGAGAACTGAGAACAGAAACCTGGTTGTTCAGTGGAAACATAACAAGAATAAAAGCTGAGGCTGTGCTCAGTGCTGTCCAGTTAGTTCACCTTGAGCTGGGTGCGGTACGTCTCCACCTCCTTGACGTCGTTGGGCACAGTTTGGACCTCGCGCAGTCTTTCCTCATACTTCTTCAGCACGCCCTCGGCCCCCTGCGTGTTGCGGATGACCACGTCCACAGTCTTCAGCCTGAGGCAAGGAAAAGGAAAGGTCAGTGGAGGAGGGATGGGAAGTGGCGTGGGAGATTTGAACAATGGGTTTTCCCTTTCCTGCTTAAAAAGAATGTTGTATTTTTCACTTGCTTGTTTGTTGTTTTTGTCAGGGCAATAAGAACCCCCAAAATGGCAACTGGCCACAGATAGAAAACAGAGTCAACTCACTTCTCTAGATAGACAGAGGAGAGGATGTAGACATGGTCCATCTTCTTCAGGGTGAACTCCAGTTCAGAGCGCAGGACGGGGGCAGTGCTGGACTGCTGCGGAGTGGTACTTAGGACCTCCTCGGTCTTCACGGCCACCTGGTCCAGGTTCTTCTTGATACCCTCAAGCTCCACTTGGACTTTCTGAAACAGGAGAAAAACAAGGACATGACGATTAAGACAAAGAAAGGACAAATCGCTAAACAAACGGTGAAAACCTCCTCTGATTACAAACGTCCACCGACTATCATAACGCTGAACGAGTCCCCTCTATCAGGTCCAAGGAAGCAGTGTGTTCCTGAGCCTGACCTGTGTGTGGCCTCTCTGGGTGAGGAGCTGCCAGGGGTCTTGGTGGAGGAACTGAGATAGGAGCCCCACTAGGCCCAGAGCCAGCAGGGTCCAGAGGAGCTGGAGCAGCAGGTTGGGCAGTGGGCTTTCCAGCCAGTCTCCCTCAGTCTCCATAGAGAAACACAGCCCAGGGACTCACTGGAGACACAGCTTCTACAGTACCCTCTCTTGCTCTCTCTGTCTCCCTCTCATGACTCGCCTCCTCCTCCCCCCCCCCCCCCCCCATCCTCCCTTCTACTGAGTCATCGATTCTCTCTTCCCTGCTGCACTTGGCTCACGTACAGCCTGTATATCTGCTTTCTCAAGCCCCCTTCTTTCTCACATTCCTCTCCCTCACCACAGAAAACCCTCTCCATAGTTGCAATCTTCTGTAATTAAGCCTCCCTGTCTCCTCTCATTCTCTCTCTCTCTCTCCTTTTTCTGTGTAGTGCTTTGTCCTGTAGGTTACGTTACCAGCTAAAATATTGTAATCAGATTACACATGATTACTTTTACAGAAAAAAAGGATGTTTGTGAAAAAAAAAACAATTCTCAATGACATTCTAATCAGCATTGAAAAAAGGCGCAAGTTCACATTTGCTCCGCCTGAGCTAACCTGATCACAAGTCAGAGACAACTATGATGACACAACAAATGCTTTTGTAGGCTACAGTCCAAGCCATGTCTTCCAATGGTGTGACTGCTGTCGGCATCCAAAGATTATCCAACTTGAATAAACGCTTGGACGTAAGGATGACAGCAGTGGTTAGCCTACTGCTGTGTAGCCTACATAGCGCATTTGATTATCATTTTTTTTTATTTCGCCTTTATTTAACCAGGTAGGCCAGTTGAGAACTAGTTCTAATATACAACTGCGACCTGGCCAAGACAAAGCAAAGCAGTGCGACAAAAACAACACAGAGTTACACCTGGGATAAACAAACGTACAGTCAATGACACTATAGAAAAATCTATATATAGTGAGTGCAAATGTAGTTAGATTAGGAAGGTAAGACAATAAATAGGCCATAGTGGTGAAATAGTTACAATTTAGCATTAACACTGGAGTGATAAAAGTGCAGATGATGATGTGCAAATATGCCTTTGGTGCAGGCAGAGATACTGGGGTGCGAATGAGCAAAAATAACAGTATGGGGATGAGGTAGTTGGGGTGGGCTATTTACAGATAGATATATATATATATATATATATATATATATATATATATATATATATATATATATATATATTACAGATAGATAGATATATATATATATATATATTTACAGATAGATATATATATATATAGATATAGATATATATATATATATATATATATATATATATATATATATATATATATATATATATATATATATATATATATATATATATATATATATATATATATATATATATATATATATAGCATATATATATATATATATATATATAAACGTTTGTTTATCCCAGGTGTAACTGTGTTGTTCTTGTCGCACTGCTTTGCTTTGTCTTGGCCAGGTCGCAGTTGTATATGAGAACTAGTTCTCAACTGGCCTACCTGGTTAAATAAAGGCGAAATAAAAAAAAATGATAATCAAATGCGCTATGTAGGCTACACAGCAGTAGGCTAACCACTGCTGTCATCCTTACGTCCAAGCGTTTATTCAAGTTGGATAATCTTTGGATGCCGACAGGCGAAATAAAAAAAATCATTGCATATATACATACATACATACATACATACATACATACATACATACATACATACATACATACATAATGATCTATAAGCAGCTCTGACAGCTCATGCTTAAAGTTAATGAGGGAGATAGGAATCTCCAGCTTCAAGCATTTTTGCAATTCGTTCCAGTCATTGGCAGTAGAGAACTGGAAGGAGTGGCGGCCACAGGAGGTGTTGGCTTTGGGGGTGACCAGTGAAATATACCTGCTGGAGTGCAGGCTATGGTTGCTATGGTGACGAGTGAGCCAAGATAAGGCAGGGATTTACCTAGCAAGGACTTATAGATGACCTGGAACCAGTGGGTTTGGCGACTAATATGTAGTGAGGGCCAGCCAACGAGAGCATACAGGTCGCAGTGGTGGGTAGTATATGGGGCTTTGGTGACAAAACGGATGGCACTGTGATCGACTACATCCAATTTGCTGAGGAGAGTGTTGGAGGCTATTTTGTAAATGGCATCACCAAAGTCAAGGATCGGTAGGATAGTCATTTTTACGAGGGCGTGTTTGGCAGCATGAGTGAAGGAGGCTTTGTTGCGAAATAGGAAGCCGATTCTAGATAAAATTTGTGATTGGAGATGATTAATGTGAGTCTGGAAGGAGAGTGAACAGTCTAACCAGACACCTAGTTATTTGTAGGAGTCCACGTATTCTAAGTCAGACTCGTCCAGAGTAGTGATGCTAGTCGGGCAGGCAGGAGCGGGCAGCGATCGGTTGAAGAGCATGCATTTAGCAGTGAGCAGTAGTTGCTGAGGCAGTCTTTTGAGAAACCAAGGTTATGGAGTCTGCCGATAAGAACGTGGTGATTGACAGAGTCGAAAGCCTTGGCCAGGTCGTTGAAAACGGCTGAACAGTACTGTCTTTTATCGATGGCGGTTATGATATCGTTTAGGACCTTGAGCGTGGCTGAGGTGCACCCATGACCAGCTCGGAAACCAGATTGCATAGCGGAGAAGGTATGGTGGGATTCGAAATGGTCGGTGATCTGTTTTTTAACTTGGCTTTCGAAGACTTTAGAAAGGCAGGGCAGGATGGATATAGGGCTGTAACAGTTTGGGTCTAGAGTGTCTCCCCTTTTGAAGAGGGGGATGACCGCGGCAGCTTTCCAGTCTCTAGGGATCTCTGACGATACGAAGGAGAGCAACAATAGCTGTGGATAATTTTAGAAAAAAAGGGTCCAGATTATCTAGCCCAGCTGGTTTGTAAGGGGCCAGATTTTGCAGCTCTAACAGAACATCAGCTATCTGGATTTGGGTGAAGGAGAAGCGGGGGGGCTTGGGCAAGTTGCTGCAGGGGGTACAGAGCTGTTGGCCGGGGTAGGGGTAGCCAGGTGGAAAGCATGGCCAGACGTAGCAAAATGCTTATTGAAATTCTCGATTATCATAGATTTATCGGTGGTGACTGTTTCCTAGCCTCAGTGCAGTGAGCAACTGGGAGGAGGTGCTCTTATTCTCCATCGACTTTACAGTGTCCCAAAACTTTTTGGAATTAGTGCTACAGGATGCAAATTTCTGTTAGAAAAAACTAGCCTTTGCTTTCCTTACTGACTGTGTATATTGGTTCCTGACTTCCCTGAAGAGTTGCAAATTGCGGGGGCTGTTGGATGCTAATGCAGTACGCCACATTTAGCTATTTGCACCTTACGGATTGTGGTGGTTGTGGATGGCTGTTCACAAATGGATTATGCTTGAATTTAAGAAGTTTAAGCTGCCTATCAATCATTGTTTTTGGGACCAGTAGACAGCCAGTAAATAATGTTCTCTTGCAACAGTGGCATAATGCAGATCCCAGCCTATGGAATAAAAGTTTGAGGGAATTCCTCCCTTCTAAACTCCTCTGTGGTATTACATTTAAGAAGACCACAATTTGTGCTAAATGCCCATAGGCCTAATGGACACATGCTCAAACTCTCACACTTTGGAAACAATAAGCCTATAGCAAATTCAGAATATGGTATACATTTTTCATGTGCAAATAGCACTTTTCAGTAGTGCTCAAAGAATGCCATTCCATGAGAGCAGCACTTATTTTTAAACTCAAAGCAATGAGCCTGCATGACAACAAAACAAACAACAGAGCACGTTAATAAGTCCTTAGTTTTGGGGTCACTCTCAGGTAAAACAATTTGCCTAATCTATAATTCCATATTTACAAGTCCTATTCTTGAAGATCAAGGGGTATAAAATTCATTGGAATGACTGGAAATCTGACAGTCTTTGGTTTTTAACGTAAAGATATAGCCTAATCATATTATTATCTGTAGTAGAAAGCGATGGGTTAGAAGAAGCCTACATAACCAACCCATGAAGTAAAAATGCAACATCCATGTATGGCCAGCTATGTAAACGCTAACATTGATTTATCTGGTAATCGATGTCTGTAAATTGGTAATATAAAAGTCTTATTCTAATGCCTCTTAAGGGGAATAATATATTACAATGTGGGACAGGTAACTAGTAGCTGATTACATTTTAGAAGGTAACCTACCCAACCCTGCTTGGTATCACATCTTTGGCGCTCCCCCTCCATAACAGTTTTACACTAGTAAATTCAGGGTTCTGTATGGTGGTGCTTACTGTCATTCCCAGTGTTCAAATAAAACACCTCCCTCACCGTTACCTTTAAATAAGTTATACTTCATGGTCCTTTATTTATACAGGTTGATCCACTGAGCGTCTTTTACGGAGGAGACCTGACCAATAAATAGGTTAGACAGAACTTATTTCTTTAGTTATTACAGTGTAGGTACAAGTACCTTCTGGTCAGTGGTCTTCTGGGCACAGTCTTTGAGGGGGTCCTTGTCCACGGGCTTGCGGACGCGGGCCACGGTACGAGCCTCGCAGTCCTCTATCCGTAAACGCAGGTCCTTGATCTGGGTGATGTAGGACACACACATCGACTCGTCCTGCTCACCTGTGTGCAACATGGACATTGTGGAAATTGGTTGGAATGGTAAGAGTGCGGCAGTAGTAGCTCCAAGGTTGTGGGTTCAATACCCACAGGGATCACATACTCAAAATGTATGAACTCACTGTACTGTAAATTCTCTTGGATAGAAGCGCCTGCTAACTGGCAATAATAATAATAGGATTATTATATTATCATGGGGAGGAGCTTAGGGCAGGATGGGTGTGGTCACTGTGGGTGTAGGTGTGGTCAGATCGAGAGTTGACCTGTAGTGTGGTGAAACAGATAGATAGATAGATAGATAGATAGATAGATAGATAGATAGATAGATAGATAGATAGATAGATAGATAGATAGATAGATAGATAGATAGATAGATAGATAGATAGATAGATAGATAGATAGATAGATAGATAGATAGATAGATAGATAGATAGATAGATAGATAGATAGATAGATAGATAGATAGATAGATAGAATACTGTAAATACACACACAGTGCATTCATGTGGTTCATGATCAGACATGCATGTATTCACATGTAGTGTGTCACACACACACACACAGCTTGATATGCATTCAAACAAAGCATATTTCATTAAACATCATCCTCTATGCAGGTGACTACACTGTGCAGTGGTATCTCTACACACAACAAGAAACAGCTTGACCGCTACCTGAATGTGAGTTTCAAGCACTAAAGCACTATATTTCCTGACAAAAAAAAGTCACAATGGAAACAACAGGAAATGGACAAAAAAAAAAACACATGCACTCACTCAAAAGCGAAAGCATTACTATCAATGTTGACACTAAGTTGATGGGGGTTCATTTTTTAACGCCCCAACCATCCACAGTTGAAAAGCATGATGGTCCACTGGTGCCTGTGTGAGCTATAGCTTAGCGTGACACACTCACCTTTGGTTTTAACCCCTGGTCCTGAAAGGTGAATTTGACAGTTACCAATGTTGCTGAACTGGTGTACCGTAACACGCCTTTCACCCCTGACTACACACACATCCACTGTATAAAAGACTGTTTGCTGGTGGTACTCAGATGAGGAGAGTAGATGCCACCCTTACTGAGATCAAAACTTTATTTGACAGCCCGATTTTTATTTGTTAATGACATAAAGTACCCACTAATAGTTTCTTAGATAATACAAAGTAAGCACCAGGTATATACCAGGCTGTAAAATAAACAGCTAAAAAGGTTCGCTGTGTTTGTCCACGAGTATGTAGGTGGAACTGACCTTTCTCCACCGAGCGTAGAAGGTTGTCGTAGTACTGTGTGGTCTTAGTGTAGTCGCCCTCGATCTGCATACGGTCGTCTGGACCAAACAGCTGGGAGTCCTGACTGTCACGCATGAAGTCCTGGTAGTGAAGCTCCAGGTTCCTCATAGTCAACCTGTACTCCTCCACCTTCATGGTCTTAAACTATAGAGGGACGAGAGAGAGAGAGAGAGGAGGAGAGAGGGGGGGGGAAGAAGGGAGAGGGGGAAGGAGAGGTAAATAGTCAAAAACATGTTTATCTTTGTCAATCTGTCACTGTCATTCTGTCCATGTACCCTGCTTGTATCACAACCTGTTTTAGGCAGGTATATATTTTATCAAATCACAACCTACTGTACAATCAAGGCTTTTACTTTCTTGGTTATGTAATACAAACACTGTGGTAACAGTGTAAGAACTTTCCCTGCCGATAATTCAATTTGGAAACCCATGATGTTCTCTAACTCAAAACACTTCTCCGTGTTTACATGGTCGGCTCTATAAATAACAGAGCTCGAGATTCAACCTCACCGTAAAGCAACAAAGTTATGGGAAATCTCCCCAGTCGATTCAGTACACTTACAGTAACAGAAACAGAGGGACCACTTGACTCCCTCACACTTAAAATAGTGCAAGTCTAAGCTTCAAACAGTTAACGCATGTCAAACTACTCTAATGACTATGTATCTTTCTCAGTTTGTTCAATAATAAAAACACAGATGACCGGTGTTACCATGGTGATGTTCCAGGTACGTATCTGTGTGATGTCCCTCATCAGGTACTGCCAGGAGAGCATGCTCTTCATATTCACATGCATTGTCTGCCACAGGATCAGCATCGAATTGTGACCAGAGTCCAGACTTGGGTAGGAGACAGAGAGAGAAGGGCCATGGTTAGGTCAAGAAAAAAACTGCCTGGTTCCAAATCGGTTTCTGTCAACTTGCCATCTTCTATGGTCGAAAGACAGCACAAACAGAGGTTTTACGTATTCCAGGCTCTACATATTCCAAATGTGATCCATTGACGGAGAGCACTGTGTATTGATGTAAGAGCCTCACCTGGACACACTGTCCATAGCCTCCTTGTTGACAGGTGGAACCAGGAAGCAGACTGAAGGCACCACCGCCTCAATGCCTGAGCGGTTCAGGACCTTCCACTTGTTGGGCTGTGGAGAATTGTTGATGAGAGCACACTCCTCTCCCTTGTGGACGGTGATCTGCATAGAGAGATGGAGTAAATTCAATGTTACAGACATTGGATGGATGGATGGATGGATGGATGGATGAACAAACGAGCAATGAACGAACGAACAAACGAAAAGTCAGTCTACTGCCTCTACATAGGTAGAGTTATTCCTACACCAGATACCTTTAAAAGGTGATGATAAGGATGATGTGCTTACCTCCATCTGTTTGAAGTCACACACGGCCTGGATGGGCAGTTTGCCCTTGATGGACTTGGTGGGGTTACGGGGCTTCAGCTGGATTATGGTCTTGGCTCTCTTGTTCAGGCCGGCCACGTGAGTCTTAAACTCATTCAGCTGCTCCTTCTCCTCCTGGTGAAGAAGGGAAAGAATTCAAAATCTCCAGAAAAAGATGGAACAAAGAGATACAAAAAAGTGTTTCCTGGTTTGCTTTATCTGCATTTGAGCAACTGCAGTTCTGCCCATGACGAGGGCCCATATTCATAAAGTATCTCAGAGTAGGAGTACTGATCTAGGATCATGTACACCCCTTTCCATTCATGATATATACAAAGCAGACCTGATCCTAGATCAGCAGTCCTACTCTGACGATTTATGACTATGGGTCCAGAGCTAGGTGACCGTTATGTGAGCACAAGCATCCAACGTGTAGTAGGCTTCGTACCATTGCATCCTGCAGCAGGTCCTCTAGTCGTGTGGCAGTAGTGGAGCGATCGCAGCTGTACTTCTTCTTCATAGTCTCCTGCATCTTCTTCATCCTCTCCTCGGCCTCTTTCACGTCTGAAAAGAACTGCGGAGAAGCACAAGGCCATATGTATTGAACAATCAACGAGAACATCAACAATAGTGTTGGGATATTATTACTCATAGGACCATGCAGGTTTGTGAGCCATTCTATATTTAGAAAATTATTCTGAGCATACAAACCTGGTAGTACGCCGTGTTCTCTTTGAGGTGGGCCTCGATGCAACAACACAGCTGGAGGATCCAGCTCCACTGAGTCTGCAGGGCTGCTGTGAAGGCCTGGAAATGTAGACGGGGAGATCAAGTTGTGGAAAAACAGGGTTGTGTTCACCAAGCGGAGGAAAACACACCGAAACAATGAGGAACAACCTGAACTTGTCCAATAGGAAATGGTTGTTTTCATTTTCAGTTGCAAAACTGTCCACTACGGTGTGCAGTTCTGTGAACTAATGAATAGCATTCAGGTTAATCCTGTTATTGCATATGGAGACCACTAGGGGGTAGGTTGGTGCTCACCTCCACTGTCTTTTTGCCAGGGTTACCCTCCTTCAGCATCTTGTCTCCCATGGCCTGGATGTCGTTGACCTTTTTCTCTCTCAGCTCCAGCTCACGCATCAGACCCTGCAGAATGAAGATGAGCTTCCAATGAGCTTTCAACAGCCTTGCATTCAGATGAACACCACTCCAAAGTTTGGAAATACTGTATGATCTATTCAATATTGTTCTATGTTTTAGAAAAAGTGTACTTGAACAACCAAGCTGTCTTAAGAGCACTTCTGATATATTCTTTTTTCTGGGTGGGCGGTCAGACCTACCGAGTAGTTGTCTTTCTTGGCGGTCATGTTGGTGTTGCGGTCGCTCCAGTCGTAGTTGACCTCCTCCTCTTCTTTGTCGTTGAGCCACATCAGCTCCTTGGTTGCGGCGCTGACGAACACATAGAGCGAGTCCAGGTTACGCAGACGAGACTTGGAGGAGTTCTGGGAGAGAGCGGTGAAAGAGGGAAGATATAGATTCAATTACATACTGTATGTGTTGCCAATCCTGGTGGTAGTTGACCATTACGGCATCTTTCCCACAAAAAATATGACATTTAACCCAAAAGAATGTTTCTGAATAAAGATCTTACCAACAGCTTGGCATACTGAAGGTTCACTTTGCCCAGGTATTGACTGTACGTCCCCTTACTGACTGGAGATAGCTGGCTCTGAGGGACACAAGAGACACACAGGCAACATCAATGTATTGTCACAGTCAGACAGAGAGGATCTGGCACTTGAGGATGGTCATGAACGTATGTGATGTCTCCATTCCCTCGGATCAAATACAAAGTACATTATGTAAACTCATTCAAAGTGATATGGAAATATATGGAGTCTATGAAACAAAGTTATTATATCACCCCACTAAAACATATTTCACCTTTGACCCTTTAAGGTCTAGTACCTGGTCAGCCTTGGCCCGTTCAATCTTGGCGCGGAAGTCCTCCACGGTCTGGTGCAGGCCCCGGTGGCTGCCCAGCTGAGACTCCACGGTGGGCAGGTCCGAGCCCCACTCGGCCTCGTCAATCCGCCTCTGACTCTCTTCCACCCAGGTCAGCAGGTCCTGAGCGTAGCGCAGGGTCACCTCGTCCAGCTCGGGACGCACCCTGGTGGAGGACTGCTGGATGGTCATCTGGGTGGTAGTCACCTGCGACTTGAGACGCAGGTTGTAATCAGTGCGCAGGTTCACCAGGCGCTCGTGAAGGCGGTATACCCTGTGGAGACAACACGCATTTGACAGGTAAGTGTTCTGTATCACATTTCTTCAATTAAATTACTATTGTTACGCAACAAGCTTCAGTTTCAACCAGTGTTCATGACTAGAGGGGGAGGGGATATCATTCATAATGACAAAGCAAATCGTTGTAATCGACCAATGTATATAATCGAATAGAAAACAGCTAGTTATTATCCATTTTGTGAGAAACTGATATGTCCAACTCACCTGCGGTACATCTGCTCAGCCTGCAGGTGGCGCCCATCTTTGAGCAGCTGCACGTCGTTGAAGAGCAGGCGGATCATGCCGTCTGCCTTGTCAAGGTCCCTCTCCACCTCGGCAGTGTGCTGAGCAGGCTTCCCTGCACTCAGGAGACGGATGTCCTAGAGGGAGGAGGGCAATACCAATATTAAATGTGAATAACAACCTGGGGGGGGGGTTCTAGGATTGACAGACAAGTAATGCTTCCTCCAGTTTAAGGATTGAATGACTTTCCAAAGTCGTTAGAGATCGTTAACATCTTCATTTTGTACTTATCCAGCCCACCTCACGCTGTTGTGTGACAGGAGAGGGAAAATAAATCTGATTGGAGCATTTTCACTGGTGATGACTGGACACATTGGTTTTGAATGAGGTAGTAAACAGAGAGCTAATGATTTCCTAACTGGAGCATATGACTTGCCAGTATGAGTCGTCTGACCCAACCAACTTTACATAATTGAGGACAATGGCTGTCCTTAGTTCCCCCCAGCTCCAGCCCCAGCCTGTCTCAGCTAAAGCCTCAGCCCTAGCCTCAGCCCTAGCCTCAGCCCTAGCCTCAGCCCTAGCCTCAGCCCTAGCCTCAGCCCTAGCCCCAGCCTCATTCCCAGCCTCATTCCCAGCCCCAGCTCCAGCCTCATTCCCAGTCCCTCCCAGCCTCATTCCCAGTCCCTCCCAGCCTCAGCCTCAGTCCCAGCCCCAGACCCAGTACCTGCCCCAGTCCCAGCCTCAGGCCTCACTGTACAGTCAGAGTGTTAGTGATCCAAGACTCACCGTCTGCAGCAGGGTCTCCAGCTGGTTGAGCTGCTCCTCGCACACACCCGACTCCATCTGGACTTTACTTACGATCCTCTGGAGTTTCTCTAGCCTGAGGGAAGAAAAGGGGAGCATTAACACTGACCTGGACAAAAGATTTCTATTTCAAGGGTTTTAGCAATATACAAGGTCAGGATCAACACTGACCTGGTATAGAATTTCACTTCTAAACCATGCGAATAGTGAATGAATCAATAAAAAATAAAAAAAGCTTTAAAAGTTATAACATAGTAACACAATAACCACAACAGCACAATCACTGAAAGTCTGGAACAAGACACTTACGGCCTCTTTGAAAGCAGCAGGTACTCTAATCTATAAGGTTCAGTCACAAATGCCATACTCTTGTCCCTGTGCTCTCCCTTTTAAAGTCCCAAGTAGAGAGGTGGCTCTTCTTAACACAGCCCCATATTGTCATGGGAATTCTCTCCCATCTTGGCAGGCTGTGGTGGGGTTGAATGGAACAACGAAACGTCTGCTGTGCTGTGTCAGGCCATTCCTCATCCCAGTCCCATGAATAAGGCTGCCAGGATAAAGAGCAGCCCAGACTGATGAACTTAGTTGAAACTAGCAAACGAGGTCTGCCCATTCTACTGAACTTGGACCCAGCGAACAAGGCTGTCTTATGACAGCCCATTTTAAGACAACTTGCAACACAACACCACTCCATCTATCTAGCCTTATGATATTGATAAAGTCAGTATTTGTTGTCTTCTGACAGATAATCATATCTGATTAAGTTACAAGAATGCATTTTGTAAAATTGGTAGCCTAGTGAATGTCTTTCATTGCAATCCCTTCACTGCAAAGGGAAAACATGATTCAATCATAACATCTTGCTGCATGCATCTGGATATGGAGTCTGAATTAGGGCACACTGATAATATAACTACTGTGCATTACTTCGCTTCAGATGTAGTTCTTGCAGCTGTTTAAACAGCACATGTAACTGACAAGGAAATGGTCAGAGAATTAGAACTGGCTTGATAAGAATCCATCTGTCACTTTCTGTGGCTTTTAAATGAAACATGATTCATTCACTGTAAGTAAATTGCACTCATCAACGGTCTGACATTCGAATATACGCTTTGTGGCACTACTTAATCATTAACTATTGAAAACTTCCATCTGAGGTCAAGACGCATGAAGTCATCCCTGAAGACCCTAGAGAATCAAATCCAAGCCCCTATGGCATTGGAAATACCAAACCTCAGGCATGCCAATGACAAAAACTACAGCCTAAACAAGCCCACAGAGCGGTGCAACTAAGGTAACGCTAGGTTTAACAGACTAACAGAGTTAGTTACCCAGGATGCTCTCACACAGACCAATGAATGAATGACCTGTCTTGTGTCAAACAATAACGTATTCTTCCCATTTTGCAACATGAAGACAGATTTTTTTTCTAACAAACCAAGCAGAAACTAACTAAGTCACTTGAAGAGAACAAAAATATAAACAATTTAATTGATTTTACTGAGCTACAGTTCATATGAGGAAATCAATCAATTTAAATAAATTAATTATGGCCCTAATCTATGGATTTCACATGACTGGGAGTACAGATGTGCACCTGTTGGTCACATATAACTTAAAAGAAACGGGCCTCAGGGTCTCGTCGTGGCATTTTTGTGCATTCAAATTGCCATCGATAAAATGAAATTGTGTTCGTTGTCCGTAGCTTATGCCTGCCCATAACATAACCCCACCGCCACCATGGGGCGCCACGTGGCACTCTGTTCACAACATTGACATTAGCAAACCGCTCACCCACACGACGCCATAAACGTGGTCTGCGATTGTGAGGCCGGTTGAACATACTGCCAAATTCTCTACAATGAAGTCGGAGGAGGCTTATGGTAAAGAAATTAACATAAAATTCTCTGGCAACGGCTCTAGTGGACATTCCTGCAGGCAGCATGCCAATTGCACACTGTGAGAATGGCCTTTGTCCCCAGCACAAGGTGCACCTGTGTCATGATCAAGCTGTATAATCAGATTCTTGATATGCCACACCTGTCAGGTGGATGGATTATTTTAGCATCCCCACTAACAGGGATGTAAACAAATTTGGCCACAAAATTTGAGCGAAATACTATTTTTGTGCGGATGGAACATTTCTGGGATATTTTATTTCAGCTCATGAAACATGGGGCCAACACTTTATATGTTGCGTTTATATTTCTGTTCAGTGTAGATCCAGATGAATCCAGGAATAATACGGCCAGACATCGATATCCACCACACAGCTTCACTCACTCACCTCTCAAACTCTGTCCTGAGCAGTCGTTCTCTCTCTAGGATGGCCACATGCAGACGGCCCCATTCCTTCTCCACATCAATGGGGTGGTAGCCCGGAGGGACCTTGACCTGACCAGCATGCACTGCACTCTGTAGAGGGGGTGGGGTAAAATCATAAGTGTTAGGCCTCTAGCCACAAATCAGACAACCATCTTTATCTATCTAGATTCATCTATCAAAAATAGAGTAGAGTATAATGGTATAGAATGAATAGAATAAACTAGAATGCAAATAGAATAGAAAATAATAGAATAGAAGCTCTGTGCATGGCTAACCTCAAAGGACTGGTAGATGAGTTTGGAGTGGTGCTTGTCGGCCTCCTTTGCAGGCAGTTCTGTCTCTTTGAACTTCAAGAACTGACGCCACAGGATCTGAAAGAGAGAGACAGGATGAAGGGTATCTTTTTTTACGTTCTTGAATGGTCACAAGGGGGAAATTGACTAGCAAAAACACCTCTGGAGCAAATTAGTGTTAAGTGCCTTGCTCAAGGACACATTGGCAGATTTTTTTACATTGTTGTCTCAGGTATTCAAACCAGCGATCTTTTGGTTCCTGGCCCATTGCTCTAACTGCTAGGCTACCTACCTTATTAGCTTTGAATTTATCCATCCTATTCTTGCTTCCTTCTTAAATGCTACATAACACTAAACAGGGTTGATGATAATTATTTTCCAAGACAGTCAATTCAGAAAGAAAACTGAAGTTCCATTTGAATTGGAATTGACCCCAATCACGACACTAAGCAGTAAGAAATTTCCCCTCTGGGATCAATAAAGTATCTATCTATCTATCTATCTATCTATCTATCTATCTATCTATCTATCTATCTATCTATCTATCTATCTATCTATCTATCTATCTATCTATCTATCTATCTATCTATCTAGCCCCAGCTCCAGCCTCCACCCTATCACGACACTAAGCATTAGTTATTCAAACTGTTTCAATTGACTCTGTTTTGCTAAGTGGTCTAGTGTCAAACTACAGCTCTCGGTGACTTAGTTGACATGTTTACATTCTTACAGTGGGCGTTACTTGAGAAACGATTGTAATCGTGTTCCCATGTCCTTACTCACATATATACACACAGAGCTTGACCTTTTCAATTGGCCATTAAAAATGGGATTATCTAAATCCAATATGGTACTGGATCAATAATGTGGCTAACTGATTGTTTGGGAAGGTGTCAAAATAAAGACAAGCAAACACAGATGTGGGGTGTTTAAAACGTGCACATAGAAAAGTCAGATGCCTTATCGGAAGACACGGAGATACTGCTTTCGTCTGTATTTTGGGAACCATTTTCTAGGAAAAGAGATCTCGGGAACAAGACTACCTTGAAGCACAATATACCCAGCCTTGTACTGCCCATTCTGATAATGCCATTACATCTGATGAAAAGCAGATGTGAGCACGTTAAACAATTATAATAGGTCTTTGAGTTGATAAAGGACATTTGATACAGAAGTGCGTCCTTCTCTGTTCTACTGTACAATTCCTTGGTATGTACTATACAAGACTTGGAAACTGAATGCGGTAACTGATAGGGTAATGGATATTATATACATTATCCTATAGGAGGACTTAGCTGATCTAGCCTGTATCTGACAGTCCCCTTTGTCTCCACAGAGAAAGATGCAGGCACGCAATGTTTTATGATCCCGAGCTCGTCAGGGAATGGGGAGGGAGCAGTACGGAAGATTCCACCGATTAGGTAGAATAATGTGTGCCTTCAGGTCTTTTTTTCTCAGCTCCAGCGCCACCCACCCAGATGCCATAAACAAGACAATGCAATATCTAGACTGGGCACATACTGTAATTGCTCTGTTCGACGTGGTATCGAATGGCAGAGCTACCTGCCTGGTCATAAGGACTTAACTATTTAACGACTATGCGACTCATGAGTGCATGAGTTTTTGTCAGTAAGAGCTCAGAGAAATGAATTTCCAGAACGATTTGAACACGTAAAGCATCTCTGAATAGGCATAGTCATGGTAACAGAAAATAAATTAAGATGTGTGTGGGGAAATGTAATAAAAAATCATTGACAGCAATAAAAATAAATGCCTTAGCCACAGTCCCGATATATAGACACAGAAACACACAGTATTAGCAGTACCCAAGTTACAGTATACACGCTCCCATGTCTAGCAATAATACTTTATGTGACTAGCCACAAGTAGCATTCCAATCCCAGTCACAACAGTGCTACTAGTACCTGACCAGATAGGAGACTCACCTCGATCTCCTCATAACTGCCTGGGAACCTCCTCTCCCCGAAGATAACGACATGGTGGCTTATCCACTGCCGAATGATAGTGACCAGCTCGTAGTACTCTGTCCAGCGCAGCTCCAGCTCCTGTGGCACAGACACAGCAGAAAACAGCAGACGACAGCAGGGTTCAACAACTGACAGCAAGACCCTTCTCCTGGAGAGCCATGATAACTCGCCTGCTCACACACCACCCTCACTCAATTAGGTGTCAACAGGCCCAGCCTTGTGTGGCTGGACAGGGAGCAGAGTGAAAGTGTGAGTGAGATTGTCGTTAATGATTGTACTATTATTATTATTTTAATTATGTTAATATTACAAATGTATCACTTAAAAAAAAATATATATATGTACATTGTTCCATCATGTCAATAAAGCTAATTGAAGTTGAGAGAGAGAGAATGTACAGGTGCATATGTACACATGTGCAATAAACAAACGTTCCCTCCACCCACTTTCAGTATATCTTTGGTTATCATTGGAGTACAACTGGCACTCTAAAATCTGTTTTGGCAATACAATACAGTACGCCATTCTCTTTTTCCAACAGGTCTCTTCTGTGTGCTGTGATCATACTGTGGTGTGAGAGGGGGTTTATTAGGTACAATGTACTTTGAGTTAAACACAGAAGGTTGCTCATTTCCTGCAGCTCTATTTATGGCTCACAAGACTTCTATCGCAGTTCCAACCGGAAGCGACTCGATGTCAGTTCCCTAAACATGCTGTTACTGACGGTCACAAGCCTGTGTAATCTGGGGGGGGTCCTCTGAAAGAACTCTCATTGAAAGTAGGATTGAATGCAATAACAGTGGCTTATAGCCTGCCCTTTCGACTTTATCAATCTGAGTCTCGGACATGAGGTGTCAAGTTTGTGAGTATACATCAGGTTTATATAATTTTGTAAAATAATGAAGTGATCAGAGATCAGTGGTGGTTGAATCACTCACGTTAGCCTGGATTCCATCCTGGACATCAGGCACCCGGGGGATGGCATCGTACAAGGACGACACGTAGGTAATAATGGACTTCTCATCAGGATGCGGAACGTCAACATCTGGGAAAATAATTGTGTGTTTATAGATTTTTTTCTCCACAGCATAAAAGGAAGAGAGTTGCTGCAAATACCAAAAACTGAATTAAGTACTTTGAGGTGTTATTAGTTACTTAATACATTTTTGTTGGATGAGGACCTTTCATTGAATAACAAAGAGAAGATTTGTGTAAACATTAGTTATACACTTAGATCATGTTCATGGTGGATTTGGAGAAAGGAGTAAGCTATCAAAATTATTTATTGAACACTGCTCATTCAGTACATAAGCACTGAAGGGTATGGTGGGGGACGTGGTTGGAGAACTTGGGGTGCATTCACTAGGAACAAAACAGAAATAAACAGAAGCTAACCGAATGAAATGGGGAGGGAACGTGCCGTATAGAAACTATTGTTTTTGTTGGAAAACGTTTTCAAACTCTTTGCTACAGTGTGCACTTATGTTTACACCCCTGGTGTTGAGGTCAGCCATCATCACATCTACATGTACTGGAGGATCTCCATGCCGTCTTACCCTCTGGATCCAACAGGCGTGTCACGCCCAGGTCCGTCTCTGCCACGTTGAAGGCGTACTCAAGGTTCTGCACGTTGGTCTGGCGGTACACCTTACTCATGTCAATGAGTCTAGGCCTGAGGAGACACAACCATAAAGACATCAGTCATGATTGGTGTAAAGGCAGTGTAGACAGGTGAGGAGGGTATAAGGACTGGCCGGGCAGATAATGATAATTCCTACCTCACTTGTCTTAAAAAAATGCCACATCTGTATGTCATAAATCTGTAGTGAACACCTGCCTCCCCTGGGGTGCTTGGCAGCTATATATGAAGGGAATGTTACATAGGGTTGCAGCAGACAACCAGGGCAGCCATATTTAAAATGAGATTAGCACCTATACCCGCTCCCAGTTACTCTCATCTGCACCTCGGAGAGTGAACAGAAAATAGCCATATGGATTTAAAAAAATCATTCAAAAAATCTGTAACAAAAGTTCACTAATTCGTTTTCCATTGCATCTATTAAGTAGAAATGTCACTGTTAAGAGCTAATTCGATATTTTATGGAACAGTATACACATTCTCTCTACAATACGTTCACATTATTCTGATATAATCCGAAAGTAAAGCCCAAGACAAATAAGAGAGAAGCTTAGAGCAGATCCGTACAGCGATTTGACGTGAAGGTTGGAGCGGATAGCGTAGTAGTTCCCAGGGCTTGAGGCTGATTCCAGGCACTGCACATCCCTAAAAGAGAGCTGCTTCCGTGGACTGGGGGGCCTCCCTTCTACCCTACTGGGCCTGACCAGTCTCCCCTCCCCTCCCTGGAGGCTGCGGGGGCTCCAGTCCTGTCCCAACCCTGTCTCCTGGCCCAGCTCCTGGTCCCCTGAGTGGGAGTCGCTGCTGGAGTGGGTCCCTGAGCTGTGGGAGCCCTGGCCTGAGTCCCAGGAGAAGCATTCTGAGGGGATATCGTCACACTGCATGACCACACGGTCTTCCAATGAGCTGACCAAGTCTGTGACCCTGCTGGACGAGCTGCCAGTCCTCTTCCTGGACTTCATGGACAGCTTCCTCTTCAGACTCGACATCATGGTGCCTTCTGGGAGTTGTAGTCTCCACAAAACGGAGAGCTAGCTGGCTAGATGTTTCGTAGTCTTCCGGTGCCAAGTGAAATTGTTGCACTTAACAGTGAGCTTCCAATTCCAAAAGGCTTGCAGCTCCAACCATGTTAACAAGCTTCCTTGTGACGGTTTGGTGTTTGTTCGGGAAACAGCCGTCTCCGTGAGAGAAGAAACATCTCTGAACCACTAGGAGGCTAACTGCTGTCCACCCCTCTGACCTGACCTCCCGACCTCAGCTCTGTCTATCCAAAACAGCTCCCCAGATATCAACTGTAACTTTCACCAGTCCAGGGTAAGGTCCTTAGTTCCCAGTGTGACAACAACAGTCAATCCTCCAAATAAATTGTTAAAAAAGTGCCACAAATTGGTGGATAGTGTCGACTGTAGGCAACTCTGCAGTGTTCGTCGTTTGAGTAGGAGTGTTAGAGGGACACACCTCCTCTCTCGTTGTGAAAATCAGCTACTAAATACACTGCCCTAGGCAACACTGAAAACGTAAAAAGTGCTCTCTCTCTGTCTCTCTCTCAGAGAGAGCAGTGTGTAGCTGAACTTCGCAGGTACATGCACAGCTTTGATTGAACCTGTCCTGTGGGCCTCTCGTTCTTTCTTTCTTCCTTTACCCAGATTTCCCTTCTTTCAGTCGCTCTCATGTTTCATTCAGACTCCCGGGGGATATGCAGGGTGCTGCTTTCATTACAAGTTTTGTGCTGGAAGACACTATTATTTGCAGATAATGTCTCTGTGGCTTTTTTAGAACTCCGCCTCCACTTTGAGAGACCACAGACATGTCTCATGTCTCATCCACTCCCATATGAAATTAAGAAAGAAATTTCCCCTCGGGGATCAATAAAGTATCTATCTATCTTCATGGCTATATGTAACTGTATAAATCAATAGTGATTAAAGAATCTCTGTGGCCGTTGTAATATTAACAGGAGAATATCATCTGGTCACTCCTCCAGTCCAGGGCTTCCTAGAAAAATAGATTTGTATGATAAGTAAACAAACCCATCTTTCCCAATTCTACACCACCCAGGTGCCTCAGACAGCACCCTCTCCACCTGACTGGGCATTAGTGAGTCTAATAATATAATAATAACAGCATATACAGTGGGGAGAACAAGTATTTGATACACTGCCGATTTTGCAGGTTTTCCTACTTACAAAGCATGTAGAGGTCTGTAATTTTTATCATAGGTACACTTCAACTGTGAGAGACGGAATCTAAAAAAAAAATCCAGAAAATCACATTGTATGATTTTTTAATAATTAATTTGCATTTTATTGCATGACATAAGTATTTGATCACCTACCAACCAGTAAGATTTCCGGCTCTCACAGACCTCTTAGTTTTTCTTTAAGAAGCCCTCCTGTTCTCCACTCATTACCTGTATTAACTGCACCTGTTTGAACTCGTTACCTGTATAAAAGACACCTGTCCACACACTCAATCAAACAGACTCCAACCTCTCCACAATAGCCATGACCAGAGAGCTGTGTAAGGACATCAGGGATCAAATTGTAGACCTGCACAAGGCTGGGATGGGCTACAGGACAATAGGCAAGCAGCTTGGTGAGAAGGCAACAACTGTTGGCGCAATTATTAGAAAATGGAAGAAGTTCAAGATGACGGTCAATCTCCCTCGGTCTGGGGCACCATGCAAGATCTCACCTCGTGGGGCATCAATGATCATGAGGAAGGTGAGGGATCAGCCCAGAACTACACGGCAGGACCTGGTCAATGACCTGAAGAGAGCTGGGACCACAGTCTCAAAGAAAACCATTAGTAACACACTACGCCGTCATGGATTAAAATCCTGCAGCGCACGCAAGGTCCCCCTGCTCAAGCCAGCGCATGTCCAGGCCCGTCTGAAGTTTGCCAATGACCATCTGGATGATCCAGAGGAGGAATGGGAGAAGGTCATGTGGTCTGATGAGACAAAAATAGAGCTTTTTGGTCTAAACTCCACTCGCCGTGTTTGGAGGAAGAAGAAGGATGAGTACAACCCCAATCATGGGCATTAATATGGAGTTGGTCCCCCCTTTTCTGCTATAACAGCCTCCACTCTTCTCGGAAGGCTTTCCACATGTTGGAACATTGCTGTGGGGACTTGCTTCCATTCAGCCACCGTGAAGCATGGAGGTGGAAACATGATTCTTTGGGGATGCTTTTCTGCAAAGGGGACAGGATGACTGCACCGTATTGAGGGGAGGATGGATGGGGCCATGTATCGCGAGATCTTGGCCAACAACCTCCTTCCCTCAGTAAGAGCATTGAAGATGGGTCGTGGCTGGGTCTTCCAGCATGACAACGACCCGAAACACAGCCCGGGCAACTAAGGAGTGGCTCCGTAAGAAGCATCTCAAGGTCCTGGAGTGGCCTAGCCAGTCTCCAGACCTGAACCCAATAGAAAATCTTTGGAGGGAGCTGAAAGTCCGTATTGCCAAGCGACAGCCCCGAAACCTGAAGGATCTGGAGAAGGTCTGTATAGAGGAGTGGGCCAAAATCCCTGCTGCAGTGTGTGCAAACCTGGTCAAGAACTACAGGAAAGGTATGATCTCTGTAATTGCAAACAAAGGTTTCTGTACCAAATATTAAGTTCTGCTTTTCTGATGTATCAAATACTTATGTCATCCAATAAAATGCAAATTAATTCATTAAAAATCATACAATGTGATTTTCTGGATTTTTGTTTTAGATTCCTTCACTCACAGTTGAAGAGTACCTATGACAAAAATTACAGACTTCTACATGCTTTGTAAGTGGGGTAAGTGGGAAAATCGGCAGTGTATCAAAAACTTGTTCTCCCCACTGTAAGTGCTGAAATCAGTGCCATTGCCTGTATCCATCTGAAACACCCACCTGTGGAATTCCAGACCCAGGGCACTGACAAGTTCAAATAAATGCCTTATTAGAGCTGCCTGAAACCTGTACAATCAAGTACAGGCAGGAGAGGAGAGTGAACAACAACAGATTAGAATAAAAAGGTAACTGAGAAATAAACACTACGGGGATACACAACCTTATTTTATAAGACATGAGAAACTTGTCTCTCTTTGGTTGAAACTGAAACCAGTGTCTGATTGATATTGTACCTGATAGTTTACATTTCTACTCGTGTGTAGATATGCTGTACACTATGTGACCAAAAGTATTTGGACACCTGCTCGTCCAATATCTCATTCCAAAATCATGGGCATTAATATGGAGTTGGTCCCCCCTTTTCTGCTATAACAGCCTCCACTCTTCTCGGAAGGCTTTCCACTAGATGTTGGAACATTGCTGTGGGGACTTGCTTCCATTCAGCCACAAGAGCATTAGTGAGGTCGGGCACTGATGTTGGGCGATTAGGCCTGGCTTGCAGTTGGCGTACCAATTCATCCCAAAGGTGCTCATTTGGGTTGAGGTCAGGGCTCTGTGCAGGCCAGTCAAGTTCTTCCACACAGATCTTGACAAACCATTTCTGTATGTACCTCACTTTGTGCACGGGGGCATTGTCATGCTGAAATAGGAAAGGGCCTTCCCCAAACTGTATCAACAAAGTTGGAAGCACAAAGTTGTCTACAATGTCATTGTATGCTGTAGCATTAACGTTTCCTTCACTGGAATTAAGGGGCCTACCCTGAACAATGAGGCAGATTGGAAGTTGGCAGTGAGTGTTGCAACCGAGGACAGACAATTCTTACGCGCTAACGCTTCAGCACTCGGTGGTCCCGTTCTGTGAGCTTGTGTGGCCTACCACTTCACGGATGAGCCGTAGTTGCTCCTAGACATTTCCCCTTCACATTAACAGCACTTACAGTTGACCGGGGCAGCTCTGGCAGGGCAGAAATTTGACGAACTGACTTGATGGAAAGGTGGCATACTATGAGGTGCCAAGTTGAAAGTCACTGAGCTCTTCAGTCAGGCCATTTTACTGCCAATGTTTGTCTATGGAGATTGCATGGCTGTGTGCTCAATTTTATACACCCGTCAATGGGTGTGGCTGAAATAGCCGAATCCACTAATTTGACGGGATTCCACCTACTTTTGCAAATATAGTGTATAATATACATGACGTAAACCTCAATACATGAATTGAGGAACATTACCCAGGGTGGATGGGGAGGGGTTAGGACATTACTGGTTTTTAGATTTCACATCAAACAAAGCGTGAGTGTGGTGATGTGTCACGACAACCCCGTTGCATAGCTTAGCACTACCAGAGATGCTAGGACAAGAGACATTAACACCTATTTACTGTGGGTAATAACATGAGTGGGTACAGTCTACTGAGGGGTACATTTGGGGTCATCTTGTCATTTTGGGGTAATCTCACCTTGATGAATAAACCTGAAATGGCTGGAGGCCATTTATATTTGGGACAACAGCAGGCTTCTGATGTTACAATCCAAAGGTGTTCACCAGTATCTGAACATTAGGTGCAGTATAGTCTCTCATGACAGACTTGATCCAATATTTGGTTCTGGGTACTGATATTAAATACAATTTTACACTACGTATTGTGGCTTGGGGTGTCGAGTAATATACAAAAAATTTGCGGCCCCTTTTTCCAATAATTTGTGCATACACTTTATGTACAGGTGGTCCCGAGAATCGAGCCCACTATCCTGAATTACAAGAAGCATGTTCTACTAATTGAGCTACAGAAGACCACTTACTGGTGTTTGTGGATGACAGCGCTGAAGAGCTTGCCGTCCCTCCAGCTGGTGGTGAAGTTGTCACAGCGGATGCCCTGGTAGCCCTCCACCATGCGCTGGGACCACAGCAGCAGCTTCTCCTTGGCCGACATGTCGTCTGACTGGCCATTCACCTGGATGTCCGAGATCTAACAGGGGAGGATAGGTACCAGGGTTAGACAGGGGAGGAGGCCACACGCTACCAGGGTTGGGGTCAATTCCATTTAAATTTGGTCAACGCAGGAAGTCAACCGAAATTGGATGAAAATGGCTTCTCAGTGACAAGATTTGGATTATAAAATGACATTTCAGTTTACTTCCTGGATTGACTGAATTGATACGGAAATGACCCAAACCGCGCTTGTCATGGTGGCAGAGGGAGAAAGCTATAAACAAGATACATCAATCATGCATTGTAATGGATGAGGTTTGATTCAATCATATGACATTCTGACTCAAGACACAACTTAGAACACACACCATTGGCTAATGTGGCAAGACTGTTTTTTTCGTATTTGGACTGGAAGGGAAATGAAATGAGTCACAGTCACCAGATGCTCAGAGGGAACTCTCTGTTCTTGCCAAAAGACCGCTCGTATACCAAATTCTCTGCCTACTGGTCTATTTCCGTAGTCGGTGTGTGTGGGTATACTGAAAGTGTGTGTTGTCCTCGAGACCCAATCCACCCTTGATGGCCCCACCCTAAACCTCTCCCCTCTAAAGAAGAGGAGCATGCCAATGACTCACCAAGCTACCACCCTGCTGTTTTTCTCTCCTTCTGAGAAATGAGAGATTTCTTCATTTAACCTTTATTTAACTAGGCAAGTCAGTTAAGAACAAATTCTTATTCACAACGACGGCCTACCGGTGAACAGTGGGTTAACGACAGATTGTTAGGGGATTCGATCCAGCAACCTTTTGGTTACTTGCCCAATGCCCTAACCACTAGGCTATATGCCATCTCTCTATCCAACGCAGTACATGGAGTACAGTAAATCAATGTAAATCAAAACTAGAAGTTGAACTGATGTCTGTGCCCAGTATACTCTACACCAGTCTCACTGCACAACCGACATCTATTCCTATGCCCTGCTCAACCACGTGGAGGTTTTCTGCTCCATTTTAACTGGCAGCGCCACACATTCTTTAATCAAATAAAGCCCACGTGTTATTTCACAAAGGTTATACAGCATAACATGGCAAGTAAGGGAAGTATCAGACCTGGGTTCAAATACTTTATCTAGGCTTGATTGAGCTTACCTGGCTTAATGGAACCAATAGTCAACGCTACCTTAAAAGAGGCTTGGAGAATAGTTTGCAGGACACAACGTTCTTTCATTTCCTGTGCCTTCATCGGAACATGGGTCCCTCACAGACCTGGGATCAAATACTATTTGACATGTTTTAAATACTTGTCATGTTTACCTGGAGTGCCAGATGGGCAGGGTTTGAGTATTGTATTGGTTCCATTAAGCCAGGTAAGCTCAATCAAGCCTAGATAAAGTATTTAAAATAATTATTGAAATTGTTCAATAAGACTGGTGTAGAGTATGCCAACTGGGCACAGACGTCAGTTCAACTTCTAGTTTTGATTTACATTTAATTGAGTTGTCGACTAACGTGAATTCAATGTGAAATCAACCAAAAATGTCACCATGCAATTCGATTTTGGTTAAAAGTTGCTTTTTTTTTTTTTTTTTTACTCAATTCCCTTACGCTGATGACTTTTTAGTTTTCCACGTTGATTCAACGTCATAACATATATTTTGGGGGGTTGAAATGACGTGGAAACAACGTTGATTCAACCAGTTTTTGCCCAGTGGGTTGGGTTTCAGTGAGAAATAGTTATGCCACTCTGTTCCCCTGGGAATCATGGGAAGAGTGACTCACACACACATACTGATGTTTTTGTACTGTAACACTTTATCAAGATGTTAAGGCTATTTAAGTGTCAGAAGATTACTTCCTTGTCCTTTCCATGTTTCAAAATAACTAAATTAAAGCTTTATCATGAATTATCAGGCGGGGTTAGCATGGCCTACAGTACATTAGCCTACTATGAAGAGGCTGGAGCTTAATCTGTTATAATTATTAAACTGTGATAATACTATGATTTAAATATATTTGATAGCGATGTGATTTTCTGAAAGTGATTTGGTAACATTTTGAGTGACTGAGATCAAATGGATCGCATTTGATTGGATTGAGTTCAATTTGTGATTGTTGCAGATTGGCTTGGATCAGAGCCAAGGGGGAAGGAGGCGGCGCTATATGGTATGGGAACATAACACTGACAGAGCAGGACACCTGGAAGTGAAGGATGATGGTCCATATCAGCCCAAGGGTCAGCTTGGGGTTGCCATCTGCGATGTCATCGTTTCTGATGTTCACCAGTTTGACCTGTGATTGGACGATAGAGAAATGAGACTTAACAATTATAGTAGTTCACATCATAGTGGATACATTATTACCCTGTTCCAATGCATTTCGATATTTGTCATCTTAATACAGTACAAGACAAGTCAACTCAGAGGGTAACTCATTTGCTACATT
The DNA here is from genome assembly GCA_023634145.1 of Thymallus thymallus. Lineage (NCBI taxonomy): Eukaryota > Metazoa > Chordata > Actinopteri > Salmoniformes > Salmonidae > Thymallus > Thymallus thymallus. Next base: position 5,820,380 of record CM042415.1, read on the forward strand.
ATCTCCATTATTACTTTTCAATTGTTGTTTCTCTTACCTGTCGGTGTTTGAGGAAGTCCAATGCTATCTGTACATTCTGCAGCTTGTGGAATCTCATGCGGCCTTTCTCTCTGGGCTGGAGAGAGAGGAGAGAGTGGGGGCGAGAAAGAGACAGAGAGAGAGACAGAAAAAGAGAGACAGACAAAAAGAGAGGGAGAGACAGACAGACAGACAGAGAGACACAGAGAGAGAGAGAGACACACACAGAGAGAGAGACACACACAGAGAGAGAGAGACACACAGAGAGAGAGAGACACACAGAGAGAGAGAGACACACAGAGAGAGAGAGACACACAGAGAGAGAGAGACACACAGAGAGAGAGAGACACACAGAGAGAGAGAGACACACAGAGAGAGAGAGACACACAGAGAGAGAGAGACACACAGAGAGAGAGAGACACACACAGAGAGAGAGACACACACAGAGAGAGAGACACACACAGAGAGAGAGACACACACAGAGAGAGAGACACAGAGAGAGAGAGAGACACACAGAGAGAGAGAGACACACAGAGAGAGAGAGACACACAGAGAGAGAGAGACACACAGAGAGAGAGAGACACACAGAGAGAGAGAGACACACAGAGAGAGAGAGACACACAGAGAGAGAGACACACACAGAGAGACAGAGAGAGACACAGAGAGAGAGAGGGTGGGGTTTAGAAACAGACTGGACAGGAGTTAATGCTACCTTAGAAGAGGCTTGGAGAAATGCGAGTGAGACATTACGTCGGAAGAGAAAAATGTGCTGTGGCTCCGACAATATGCAACAACACGGGGAAAGGGAAATAAATTGTAGACTCAATGACAAGAAAACACGTGATTTTGCTCCAAAGGAAAAGGTGAATGACAAAGAATACGATAAATAACTGACGTGTCTCACAGATCTCCAAGTACAACTTCCCTCATTATAAAACCACATTAACAATATCATTCATTAGTGTACATACCTGTTCTTCACCTTCACACAAACACAGAGGTAAATAGGAGATATATTTGTAGTGAAAGAGGAGGGGGGGAACATCAGTCATGCATTCGCTGAGCCATTAAAATTATTAGTTATTAGGTACAGGAATCTTTGGCTGGTTGGTTTTGAATTGTGTCGCCACTTGGGACATGTGTCCTGATTGGAGAGCAATGAATTGAAGACTTCCATTTCCAAAGAATACTGTATTTTTTCTATGTAATATGCATTCGTAATTGAGCTGAACAGAAACAAAGTTATTTTAAAACTGATCATTTCCATTGCTTCAAGTATAGCATCAATGACTAGAGTCAATTAAGTAGTTAGTCAATTATGTCCTTCCTTCATTCAGCAACGGCACCTATTAATAACTGAGGGTTTTTGTTTATAGCCAGCAGAGAAATGGTTAATGCACCTCTGAGACTTTGCAAGCTTGTCAATGATAAATACGTGATGTCCAAAGGTGGAATCATCGAATGATGGAATCATAATGACAGGAAGTGACATCATGCACAGCCGAGCCGCTGGGTAATGGATGACCAAAGCCACATGAAGTAGAAGAAGAAAATGGCGGCCGAGTTATAGAAAACCCCACTCACCAAACGCAAGTTCCTGACCACGTCTCTCTCCCTTGCCTAGCCCCAACAAAGAGCAGTGCAAAGAGAGGAGGCATAGGCCAAAGGGCAAAGGTCAGCATACAGGAAAGGGGGGAAAGTGTAGGGGGGTAAAGAGGAGGAGAGGGGGAGCAGAGGAGGAGAACCAGTGAACGGTCAGACAGGAGCATACAGTTCAAAAAGAGAAGCCAAAGTGGGGTTAATGTGTTAGGACCATGGAGGCATCTAGTAGATGAGCAGAGACCAGCAGAGACCAGCAGAGACCAGCAGAGACCAGCAGAGCGATGAGCTACCGTAGCAGAGACGGAGTGCAAGACTTCCCGAGAGATATGCAGTAACCTATAATGTATCATCATAATGTGCAAGTATCCAGTGTTGACTTATTTTCAAAAAATCTAAACAACTACAAATAGTTAACATTTTCCAGGGACTGGAATGAGAGGTAGGTAAGCAGGGGTTGTCTTAGACAGTTAATGGGATCTTTGTTTACTGTCCAGCTACTGTCTTATTAGGTTGGGCTATGAATTTTTTTGTTCCTTTGCTTCAGGGATGGTATACCGGTTTGGATTAGGTAGGTAGGGTCAGGACTTGATTCAGACTGGGGGTTTGGATTGAGGTTGGTTGCAGACGCAGAGGTCAGTCCATTTGCCAATCAGAAGTTAGGATCAGTGCTAAAGGTCAGTCCATTCACCGATCAGAAGTCAGCAGTACTCACCAGTGTCTCCCCGGAGAGGACCTCCAGCAGGGAGATCAGGTTGTGTCCATCTCTCAGGTCTTCATACAGGTCAGTCACGTGACGCTGTGCCTGTGGAACAGAGAGAGAAGGGAGAGAGGTAAGGCAAGGGTTGTCAATGTTATTTTTTTTGTGCAACCCCTAGACAAAATACCTATAAGCCGTGCGTTGTATTTCTGTAATAACGTTTTATTATCCTGGATCTGGTTATGATTTGGATTTGATAGGGCACCTAGACATGGGGATCGTCCTCCTACAGTAAGCCTTGGAAAGAGTAACCAATCTTTCCCGGTATAAAATTAAACAGAGATGTTCAAGCTCCTCTTAAGTCAGTCTACACAGCTCATGCTACGAGCCTGCTGTTCTCTCTCTCTCTCTCTCGCTCCACCAGTACATCTGTACAAAGGACAGGAATGTATAACCGCAGGCAAACCAATCAGTCTGCGTTCGACAATCAGACACCTGCCAAGTGGCAGCTGCCAGATCTGAGAGATGATGGATGGATGGGAGTCTTCATGAAAAGTTTTTTTTTTTTTTTAAATCAAAAAAAAAAAATCACATCAGTCAAAAACAACTAAATATCTCACACATACCGTACATATAAACAGTACAAACATAGGCAAACAGATATTGCAAAGGAAAAGTGAGTCTTGGGACTGCACGCATGCTATAATCAATTCTAGTAAGAAAGATCAATCTGTGATAGTGAGAAGAAGAGTGTGAAAGCTAAGAGACAGAAGTAGGGAATGACTGAAACTGAAGTCAGGGAATTAAAATAAGTTGTTATCCAAATGCAAAAGGAACTGCATGCCTCAAGTAAGTCCTTTACTGGGCAACAAGTGCAGCACACATGTCACCGAACACGAGGTCTGTGCACGTAACTTGGGAAAGATCTCCCATTGACATCAATGCATGATTTACGTGACCAAGCCCTAGTTACTCGCACATATCTCAAGTCCACAAGGCACGGGCCTATTTCTCTGTGTCAGTGTAATTCCTCGTACTTTTACAGCGATGGCATAGGTAAGGTGTGGGGAGTGGATAGTGTTCAGGTGGGGAAGGGGAGAAGGTAGTCTACATGCATCAGAATGTGTCCCACATACAGCGCCCGCCTGCTGGGGCTGGCAGGAAGCTGGTACCTACCTCTGCTTTCCAATGCTGGACGGAGGAGAAGGAGTGGATGAGAGATGGGAGAGAACAAAGGGAATAAGATAGGGAGAATGACAGAAAAAGGAAGAGAAGATGATCCGAGTCTGAGATTATACATATTCAAATGGAGCTTTAGTAAAAAAAAAACGAAATAAAATGGAGAAAAAAAAAAAGGTTAGATGAACAGAATAAAAGAAAATGGTAAAAATAATATTAGTATTTTATTACACGGTTAATATTGGGAGATTGCATGTAATGCTTTGCTACTGTGTCAGTGTGTTGTTCGATCTTGTAAAAGAAATAGGCACAGTCCTCGCACAGGTGTGTATGAAAGTCTTTGTAACACTCACTACCTTGATTGGGGCTGACCATACGCCAAATTATCTCAAAATCAGTCAATATCCATTTCAAAATACTTCCATTCGAAGGCATTCTACAATATAACTCAAGTTGGAGTGTGAAACGCTTCTCTCTCGTTGGTTCCTCTATGGTAGCTACAACATTCTCTCTCTCTCTCTCTCTCGCTCTCTCTCTCTCTCTCTCTGCTATCATGTAGCTGCTCAACATATGTTTCAACCCTGTCTGTCATCAAAACACAATAGCCGTGATGAAGAAGCTCAGATTGAGTCAACGTGATCAGGTGGTGTCACGGCACAAATTGTGCACTCCAGTCAACTCGAGCTCATTGTGAGCACATCAAGGTTAAAACCATTAGGCCACCACAAACTAGAATTTGCTTTCCCGTTAGAAAACCCACTTTAGGTGATGTGTCCTTCAGTTAACCTAGGGTTACATGTGTTATTATCATGTTGAAGGGCTATAAAATCACATTGTATAAGAAAATGGTGATATATTATGTCTGTCTGGTCTGTACACTTCATTAAAAGTGAATGGGGCATTACAGCTACAGAATGATGTTCAGTTCAACTTCTAGTTTTGATTTACATTTAATTGAGTTGTCGATTAACGTGAATTCAATGTGAAATCAACCAAAAATGTCACCATACAATTCGATTTTTTTTTTTTTTTACTCAATTCCCTTACGCTGATGACTTTTTGCAAATCCAATTAGTTTTCCACGTTGATTCAACGTCATAACATATATTTTGGGGGGTTGAAATGACGTGGAAACAACGTTGATTCAACCAGTTTTTGCACAGTGGGTTGGGTTTCAGTGAGAAATAGTTATGCCACTCTGTTCCCCTGGGAATCATGGGAAGAGTGACTCACACACACATACTGATGTTTTTGTACTGTAACACTTTATCAAGATGTTAAGGCTATTTAAGTGTCAGAAGATTACTTCCTTGTCCTTTCCATGTTTCAAAATAACTAAATTAAAGCTTTATCATGAATTATCAGGCGGGGTTAGCATGGCCTACAGTACATTAGCCTACTATGAAGAGGCTGGAGCTTAATCTGTTATAATAATTATAATTATTAAACTGTGATAATACTATGATTTAAATATATTTGATAGCAATGTGATTTTCTGAAAGTGATTTGGCAACATTTTGAGTGACTGAGATCAAATGAATCGCATTTGATTGGATTGAGTTCAATTTGTAGGTTTCCCGTTAGAAAACCCACTTTAGGTGATGTGTCCTTCAGTTAACCTAGGGTTACATGTGTTATTATCATGTTGAAGGGCTATAAAATCACATTGTATAAGAAAATGGTGATATATTATGTCTGTCTGGTCTGTACGCTTGAAGTGAATGGGGCATTACAGCTACAGAATGGTGTGAGCTACAGTGGATTCTTTTTTACATGACACTGCCAAATAATGGTTGAGAAACCCTCCATTCTGTCCTCCCACCATTGTTGACACAAAACAAGATTTATGCTCGAGTGGAAGTTATTCCCTTCACAACCCCTCATGGCCCGGCCCACCCCGGGACATGCCCAGTGGAAACTCATTAAAAACGTTTGTTCAATGTCAGTTCACCATCACACTGGCAGACTAACACTTTCGTTCTACCGCAAAATACTATATTTAAAAATGATGCCTCCAATTACGTTTTTCGAACCTTGCTTGGGTTGCCATTTCATTTTAATGACTAGGCTAGTTTTGTAACAATGCATTGCATACCACATACTGTGTATGGTATGAAACCGTTTCCAAGAAGACAGTTCTCTCTAATAAATGCTCTTAATTCAACATTTGCCTACTTCATGTCAATATATAGCCAACTTAAATTCAACTTCTTAACGTCAAACATTAAATGAGATGCAAATCTTGTCATATAGGCCTACCAATCTGGTCATAATGCTAGTGTGAAGACAAGAGACAGATTGATTCCGCTGAAAGTGTCTGTAAGGAGCACTTAAGGACCTTGACTAGCAAAGAGCTAAGGGCAGGCAGTCAGCCACCCAGACCCAGCCGTTAGTCTGTACAGCACATGTGCTACTGTTGGGCCAGTCAGCAGCAAACCGGGCTGTGGGCCCAGAACAGAATTTGGTGCTTCAGAGGCAAAGAGCAAAACGAATCCAGATGTGTGTGACTCACATAAAAAAGACTGCGTGCTTGTGTGTTATATCAGGAACAGAGTATGTTAGCATCGCATGGCACATACAATGTTCATGGAAAGGAAAATAGTATTTTGTGTAGCTATTTTGTTCCTTTTTTTCAAGGTGAAATTAAATGGGTGTGTTTCTTTTGTGGGAGAATGGAGAACTATAAAGAGTCCCTTAATGACTTGGGCTGTAAACGTTGGGTTACTGGTGGGACTTTGTCAAATGAATTATGACACAGGGAAAAGCGGGACTATTTATACATGTACTAGTGGGAGGGGCTGTCGTGGTGGGGGTAATTATTCATTTCTAATGAGAAACTCCAGAATGAGTTGTTTGGTTTGTTAACCCACCCCCTCCTCTGTAGAGGACCCCTAAGTGAAGGGACAGGGGGGGAGGTAGGTGAGAAGAGAACCTTCCCTCAAAACACCAAACCAGAGACCAAAACCCTCATGATTTCCAGTAACCTTTCTGTGTGTGTACGTCTGTGTATGACCAATGAAGCCCTTCCATAGGGGTAGCCTGTCTGACTGCATTGCTGTAGTAGGTTGAGATTGTATAAAAAAAAACAACAACCACTTGATGGTTTGATATCTGTGGATGTCTGTCTGATGGGGGATCCAAACTAGTTGTCATAACATTGTGTTGTCATGGCTACCACCCAGCATGGGATCATGACTTCAATGGCACCGGCGTGTTCAGCATGACTGGACCAGAATGGACCCAGCTCTACTCATAGTAATGCAGTAAGTTTCCCAGAGTAGGAGTGCTGGTGTGGGATCAGGTCGCCCCATGTCCATTCATTATAATGTAAAAGGTCAATCTGATCCTAGACCAGCACTCCTACTCTGAAACGCTTTATGAATACGGGCATAAGATTCGTCCCCGTTTTAAATTTGAGATTCAGATTCAAAACACAGCAATAAAGCATCTGGCCGGTGTCGTTACAATCAACGCCAAATATTTCAGCCTACCCTGTCATTAGAGGCCGAATGACTTCTGAAGCTAAAGATCCATTTTTGCAGAGAGGCTAAATTGCAACCGGCAGAAAACCCGCAGCTCAGCCCCCATGTGGTCGGTTGGCCAATTAGGAGGTATGATTCACTAAGGAAATATCTGCCATTTGTCACTCGCACATCAACTTTGGACCAGTAGTGATCCAACTCACCATAAATCCAACTTTGACAACTTCTGCGGTTGTTCTGCAAGTAACCACTTCAGCCCTTTTCATTAGTTTTATGACATTTGACTGATATTTATGGATAATAACGCGGGAATACTGATTTTGAAAATGTTGTATGAGTCATTGTGAGGAGTCCAGTAAAGCTCGGAAACAAAATTGTTTGTTAAAAATGAGTCGATGTGTGTGTGTGTGCACATGTGATTGTCTTTGTGTATAAACTATTGACACCAGTGATGAGTGCATTAAAGTAAGTCAGACAGGGAGAGGGAGTTAGGTACTGAGTTACCGAGCACATAAATATACTCTGGTAGTGTGTGACCATACCTTTATCAAGTGCTTGTTTACCCATTTGGTGAAGGTCTTTTTCTGTACTCGATCCCGTTCATCTGCAAGACAAAAACAGAGAGCAAACATCGCAGGTTATTAGGGACAAGAAGATCAAATGATTTAAAATACCTTTAACATAATACAACAAATATTCCAGATGTCATCATCATTTTGTACTTCTCTGAGACAGAGAGAAGTCATCATTGGATGGGATTAGTCTAGCCTAGTGAGACATGGTACAAGAGCGTCTGGACTAAACATGTCTGACTCATGAGACATCACCATAGCACCGTCAGTGTTTAGATATACACCCTCGTTGTCTAGTTGTGTATGCAAATGCTTCTCGCTATGGTAGGACTACAGGCAGGGCCTGAGGCGGAGTGAGAGTCTACACTGCACAGGTGTTCAGTAACTCTATATGCCTAGTACTGTATGTACACATGTTGCTAAATACTGTAACGGTCACTGTTGTGCATGTTGACCATGACAAGATCCGGTAGCTCTCAGAGAGTAAGACAACAGTGCCTTAACGAGCAGATGACCACGTCTAGCAGATAGAGACGGTCTCAGCCTCACCATACGGAGTTGGATTGGCACACCCTCAGTCAAATACCTGGACACACCCCACTACCCTGGGGTACTGGAAAACATCCTGCAGTGTGCAGACACTGACGTACCAACTGTAGACACTGACCCTCCCTAACCAAGAGGCATATCACCAACTGTTAGTCATCATGCCAGACCACTTCACTGAAAGATTGGCTAAATAAGATACATAAAAATAACCAAAATAGTTACATTGAGATATACATCTCTTTTTCCAATTGAGATAGTACTGATGAGCAATTCCAATAGGTCTGTTTTGAAAGTCATACGTCACATTAAATATAATACTGTAGTTATTGCACTGAATACTCATTATCCAGATACAAGACAAGGGTGTCCACATGAATAATATTTCATTAACACACTGCATGCAAGGTTCTTCATCGAAACCTAACGTATCACTAAATGGAAAATACGTTGATGTTGGGTTGGTGCTTGTTTTTTTTTCCCTTTAAGGAACCCTCGGGTCTTCAGCTACTCATATGACAGCTCAGGTTATGTTACTGAATTAAACTTATTTAAATTGTAAACATGCTATACTAGTTCAACGTTATCAGTCTTACAGGGTACTGAAAAGCATATTAAGTCCCACTCACAGGCGACGCCCTGCAGAACCAAAGTACAACGGCGAAGGCCGTGCTGATTCACTGCGACTGCAAACTGAACCCGCAGGCTACGCTTTTGTATACTCAAGTGGGCGCGGCCGCCACGTTGCTATGGTGGCGACCATAGAAGAACTTTAACCTCCATCGTTCATCAATAAAGCTACAATACGAGGGCAATCCTGATTTATGCGGGACACTCCTGTTCACACTTCCTGTGAGGTAAATGCTCAAGTATTCGCGGTCAGGGTGGGGGGGGGCGGGGGGACTGGATTGGTTGATTGCTGGCATAAATACTTACCAAATTTAGGACGGACGTTTTGCAGTAGATCCAGTAGTCTAGTGACCTAATCCTGGACAAACCCTGCACCTTGACCTGTGGTCATTCAAGTAATGTCAATTCCAATCCCAGTTTCCCACTGTGTCACCTAATGTTGAGGCGTATAACGCTGCATTTTCAGGCTTTTGTGGAGTGTAGGGACGCCTTCCTCTTTACATTCAGTAAAGGGTAAGTATACACACAAAAAAAAAAAGGTATTTCTGAGAGATCGAGAGACAAGGGGAAAGAGAGAGAGACAGAGAGAAGGAGATGATACCCAAAACAACTTGAAAATAAATACTTTGTTTGTCCAGCAGTGATGACTCAGGCTAAGACAAACTATTTAAACTGCATTGTTTGATACCAAAGATAAACAGTGATCAAAAAACCCCAATGGTGGGCCTCCTGAGTGGCACAGCGTTCTAAGGCAAGGCACTGCAGGCTGACCCCTGATGCCAGTTGAACGGTGTTTCCTCAGACACATTGGTTCAGCTGGCTTCCGGGTTAAGCTGGCGGGTGTTAAGGAGCCCGGTTAGGCGGGTCATGTTTCAGAGGATGCAAAAATATTTAAAAAATAATTACATTCACAATGGTAAAAGGGGTGAAAGTCCTATCTTTACCCAAAGCCAACTCTTTGATTCACTGCAGCACAAAGGAGTGTTTCAACCCATCTTAAAAGTGCTAATCTAATAGGTGAGTCACTCTCAGCACTTGAGAAAGTTAAACAAATAAGAACATATCTATAAAATGTAATACACTTAAACGTGTCCTGGGGTAAGGAAGGTTTTTTGGTAATTCTAAAGGAGTTTTATCAATAATGTATAGGCCTACTGAGACATCCAATCCATTTCTCCTCCACATTTTGTGAATGGGTTCACTGACCAATAGGGTGGGAGGGAGTGGCTGATTAGGGGGAGTGTCCTCTCTTGGTCACAATGTGGACCACTGGAGAGACACAGAAAACATTACAGCAAAAACTAACTTAAAAATCATTTTAAATCTAAATGTATCCTCAGAATTTACCCTAGAGTGAAGGGGAATCCCCATAGATGATTAGAGAAAGCTCAATCTGCACCAAAGGCTAACAGTAGAAGCCATCTTTCGATTTAAATTGACACTGACAGTTGATATGTATGCTCGTTATATCACAGACTAGCCAATCAGGACCTGACTTGAACCTCTGAAGAGACTTGTCTGTTGTCCAAACCTGGTCCAAACCTGTAACTATAGCAGTACAACTTTTTTTTAACTCTCTCCCTTATGCAATCATGAAGCATAGTATCAGAGGCAAACTTTGTATATCTAGGTGAACACTGTCATACTTGTACCTATAGAACCGAACTCAAAGTCCAACTTTTCATGCACTGTAAACGTCTATGACACATAGCTTCCTAGGTGAATGCTGTTAATACCGGTACCTTTCCTGCCGTCCGTAGACTTGAGCATCCCCTGGTAGTAGCCTTCGTCTGAGGGCACCCTGTCCCTTCCATCCCTGCCACCACCGCTATCTGTCGAGAAGTTCCGGTATCTCTGCTGCTGAGCGCTCATGGTGCCGCTCAACTCCGAATGAATTAACCCGGAGTCCCCTCTAGCGCGCTCTATGTGACCGCTTTGTCGCAACGCGGTTTCTGTCCGTAGCTATAACGTTTCACTCCCTCTCCTGCTCCTATTCGTCTTACACATTCCTCAGTGCTCCTTTCAGTCAGAGGGAGCAGTCAAGTCGTGGCGCTAAATTCCAGTCAGCACTTTCAATCTAGCCTATGATTCTTCCCGCTCTCGCTCTACCTTCGTATGAGCTCTGTTCTTCTTCTCCTCCCGTTGTGTTTTTTTTTTTTTTTTTCTTCGCTGGAATTGCTGCCTGTGGGGTACAGAGTCTGGGCCTGTCCTTGTGCTGATCCGTACAGTATGTTAACTGCCCGTGTGTTTGGTGGACATTGTGGTGGGTAAGGCTCGGCCACACCCCTTCCTCTGGGTGTGGCTGGTAGGAGCAGGAAGGGTGTGGGGACAGAGGAGCGAGTGATCAGACAAGGTGTGGTGGTCAGCAGGCCTGTTGTGCCATAACAGACACCACATGAGGACAGGGTGACACTTTTACTTTTCATTTGACCTTTGTTTACACTAGAGTGCACAGCACAAACCCTGAATCATTATACTTCGTTAAGATAGCTGTATAAGCAATAACAAAGAATGGCATGGGAATAAATACAGCAATATTGTTTTACGGTTTGATATCATTTTATATATTTTTAGAACACAGTACAAATGTCTCCATGGATTTATAATTACTTTGTAAACAACACACAACGATGTGGTTAATCATTGCTTACTCATGGCATTCCTGACAGAGATTAGGGTGTTACTCAGTGTGATGAGGAAGGGCTACTTTGGCATCCACGCACTGGTGGTGTGATCAGCCATGACCAAACCCTCAACAAGCCTATACAGTACTCTACCGTCATCTAAGGACATGTCGATTCTCAAATTAAACAATTAGTGAAAGTGCACTCATTCATTCTGCTCTGCTGAAGGTGTGTGAGCGTTTTCCCCTTTAACCTCACCAACTAAAGTACACTCATGTACGCTCACACACCTGATTTCCTCAAACTCAACACTCACATGTGAAGACATTACAGAGACATTCCAGCACAACGCCACTACAACCAGCTAGCATCCTTAAGCCAGCAACTATCATGGTCAGTCCTTTATCAGACTCTAACCCAGAGATGACCGCTCAGATAACTGTCTCATTCCCTCATCGTATGAACAGGAGGGTACACTACAAAGTAGGATCAAGGAGTTAGCCAGCTTACTTTAATAAACACAAATAAATAACTTGATTTTCTAGTTCATTAAAAAAGGTAAACTTGTGTGTTTTTTGTTTATTGAATCAATTACACCATACCATTTCAAGATATTTTAAATTTCTATGAAAATATTTAAGCTAATTAGTTGAATAATTCCTTGAATCTGCTTTGTAGCATTACCCCTCAGGGTTCCTAGTCCTGTGTATTTTTGGGCGTCACTGTGGTCTGACCCCCTATAAGAGCTGTAGGGTGCTGACAGCCAAACTAATGCCACAGGGTGCGACCAACAGGCCCTGGTAAATCCTAGCCCTCTTACCATTAGGCGGGTAAGAGTTCTCATTTCCACACCCGTCTGACATAACATTAGGAGGGATGAAAAATAAAACACTTTTCTTCCCAACGTTAGGTGATTAACCACGTCCTTTAGAGGTTAAGGTGATTAAGGCATCTTGTTTGAACATGAAGCAGTTGATGTGTCAGGATGTGGGTGTGTGTGTGTGTGTGTGTGTGTGTGTGTTTTATTTGACACTAAGTTCACAAAATTAGCAAATTGTGGAGAGGCACACCTTAAATAATAGCTTTGTGTACTTCCACACGTCTAGGCAAGAACAGGAGTTAAGGAGAAAGGAGGAGAAATACCATAATATTGTACAGTCCAAGAAATACAATGGAATAGAACATAGTGCTATAATAAACACACACACACATAATCACACCTCGACAGTGCTGGAGGCTAAACTTAAAAACACTGAGGATTCATACGGTATATGAGTTTTGGATAGTGTAGCATCGGAAAGAAAGGAGTAACATTATGATGCCATTGATTTCCATGTGCTTAGCAGACCACAACACGTTAACTGCTACTGAGAACTTAAAACAGGTTGGGAGTTTTATGGAACAGAGTGAATCAAGTTTTAAATGTGCAAGGGGTTGAAAGAAAGGTGAAGTGAAAGGGGTTCGATCATGGACTACTGCTTATAGAGCTGGGACGATGCTGACTGAGGGCAGGGCGTTGCCATGAGCCGTTGGAATGTGTTTGTGAATCTCCTTTCTGCTGGGTCGAAGCCCTAACGTAACTTATATACTAACCCACCCCCCAAACACATGCCCACCCTTACCCCCCACACAGAGAGGAGCGCTAGGTCTACAAAAGGCTGACGTGACAAATCTGGGCATACAAATCACACCCACGTCATAAACCATCTCAAATAAATAGCTCGTCACTGGATCGTAAATAGCTTGACATACTGGACCGTACAGTATTTTATACCTGGAGGTCAACACTGCCATGCGGTGGCAAAGGGCTTTCCCCTCACCTGTGTGACCACCAGTTAGGCAGTGTGACATTACGATACGAACAGCTCCGGGGTGTAGTTTCTCCTAGGTCAGGATCTAGGATCAGCTTCCCCTCCCGCAATCCGAACCTTAACCATGCAAAACTGACCCAAGACCAGTGTCTAGGGGCAACTTCACCTTTCTCCACACCAACACCAGGGCGTGTGAACAACACTGTTAGGCACTTATCTTTAGCAGTGTGACACATAATAATACCAAGCCCAGGGGGGTATAACAACAGGAAATGTGGAATGTCACAGGAAGTCCCAAACCAAAGAGAAGCCTCCATCAGAGATATCGTGGAAACTCTTACTCATTAAACCATTTCCTCCAAAGATGCTCCAAAGAAAGATGCATCATTAAGGTCTACACATGATTATAACCATGCTCAGTCATTTGACTTCATCTAAACCAGATGGAACGCTTGGCCTTCTAAAAACAAAGACTTTGTTGAAAACATGGAGAGATTTTTTTTCTCTCTCTCTAAATGACATGCTTAAGGTCCTCTCATTGCTAGAACGGGACAGATTAAAGTGTTAGAGTGACTGGGTGTTCTCCTCATGTTTATTTTTTAAAATATATTTAACCTTTATTTAACTAGGCGAGTCAGTTAGGAACAAATTCTTATTTACAATGACGGCCTAGGAACAGCATGTTAACTTCCTTGTTCAGGGGCAGAATGACAGATTTTTACCTTGTCAGCTCAGGGATTCGATCCAGCAACCTTTCGGTTACAGGCCCGACGCTCTTACAGCTCGGCTACCTGAGTCATATGTGGACACCGTTAGTGGAGTTACCAACAACCAGATGCATCCGGTTTACAGAGCTACAGCTAATTCAACCAAGCCAGAAGTGGGAACTCCGCTCAGTTCAGTTAGGTTTTATGTGGATGAATCATTCTGGTGGAGGGAAGAGGGGAAAACCCCATGGCTCCACCTCTCTAATATGTATTCCCAATGTTTCCTTCCAAGGCTCATCTATATTCAAAGAACTTAAGAGACTCTACAAAGCCAAACTTTGTCAGATGTCAAAATTAGTCCACATCCCACACCATAAGTTGTGTATTCATCTCCATCCCAAATAGAAAATAATATGCCTATAAATGTGAATAAAGTCCCAGATGAAAACACCAAACACGTCTATATCACTGCTAATCCTCTGAACAGTTCCCACAATACTACGTCCTTGTTTCTGAAATATCTACCAAATTGGGTTGATGGAAATTGTTTTCCATTTCAAATAGCTTCTTATTGTACTCAACTCACTCCGCTATCTCAACTCAGCAGAGATAAGCATCACAGCCATAAAAAACTATCTGTTTAAACTCTTTCACAACTGTAGACGGTCACATAAATGCAATGCTATCGTTTGTACTGTATGGCTCATGTCAAGTTCATCTGTAGAAATCCTCAGGCCAAGCATCTTTGACTCAGACAATCGGTCTTGTAGTCACAGGGAACATGATTCCTTAGGAAAGCAAACGGAGAGATTAAAGGAAATCCACCATCATGGTTTAGACGGTCTTGAGCTCAATGAGAGAAAAGGTGAGAAGAGGGGAGGAGAGGAGGGGAGGGTTAACGCCCCTCATTCCAGTGAAGGGAGCGGCCACCTCCCTCAGGATACCTGGCGCTCACAGACTCTCTCCCTCCCACTGTCCTGTCACTCCTGTACTCGGAACGTTAATAAAATAAAATAAGTGTTGTTTCTGACTGTCTGTGTGTGTGTGTGTGTGTGTGTGTGTGTGTGTGTGTGTGTGTGTGTGTGTGTGTGTGTGTGTGTGTGTGTGTGTGTTTGTGTGTGTGTGTGTGTGTGTGTGTGTGTGGGGGGGGGGGGTGTGTGTGGGGGTGTGTGTTGTGTGGGGGTGTGTGTGTGTGTGTGTGTGTGTGTGTGTGTGTGTGGGGGTGTGTGTGTGTGTGTGTGTGTGTGTGTGTGTGTGTGTGTGAGGGCAGTGGGTAAACTGTCTCACAAAGAAATACCTTTGAGAAATTCATAAAGATCAACAGACATATTGTCCCGTCTTTATTGCCCGTTTTTTCTGTCTGCATAACAGGACATGAGTAGATTTCTGCCATAGCTATGGAATGACTCAATCATCTCAATCAATCAATTATCTTCTCAGATCTAAATCCCTGTAGCAGGATGCAGACGTCATAGTCAGAATTAGATCAAAAGATGAAGCTGTAAGCCCAATTTAACTCCGACTCAACAAGGAATGGATTGGCCCCGACAGCTGAGGTTGAAAATGGCTAATTAGTCTACCGCTCCTGGAGCCATGGTGGAGTACGTACAATACGTTTCGACTGAGGGCAACAGATGCTTTATTTAAAGTATGTAAAAATGAAAATGACATATTCCTATTGAGAATACCTATCAAAATGTCACTCCCTATCCAATCAAAAATCATTATTACTGGTTCCCATATTATATCAAGCTGAGGGCTGAATCGAGAATTATCTGACCGACGGTACATTTGAATGTTGAAAAAGGGGAACCTGAGAGGGGTTGCTATGGCAACATTTCCAACCATATGGTAGCTTTTTTCCCGCCTGTGGCTGGGTTATTTTAGTTATCTTACTCATGGCTGTATTTTTAGACTGGGAGCTGTGTCTCCCATGATTGACTAACTTCAGAGAGAAAGGAAAATAGTGGTTCTCCTCTGGAGGGAGAAAAGACTAGAAGTTCACGGAGTGAACACTAGATGACAACAAAGCACAATGAGGACAGGGTGACTTTTACTGGCCTTGTTATACTGCAAGTGTAAATTGTTATACTTTATTTTTTCTGTGGCCGTGACCTAACCAGGATAAACCCTGGGATCCATATAAGTCAGTTATAGTCAAGTTACATTGTGAGAAGAAAAACTCCTGGATCTAGTTACTATGAGATATTAACGAGTAATTTTAAAAAACTGAGTAATGAAAACTTGACAATCCTGCATCCAGTAGACATTTCAAATCACACAAAAAGATTGTATGAATCTTGTATGAAAAAGCAAATATGATAACGGTGCTATTGAGACCCTCTCGGACTGTATTTATGGAAAGGGATACACAACTAGACTTCATACCCACTGAATACTCTAAAACTGAGTTAAGGATATTGTTACATGGAACTGGAAGTGTTACTCAAGACACTACTCGTCATCAGTGTCTCTAAAATAGTAATAGTTATAATAGCTAAAAGAAATACTTGATCCTAACTGTCAGGACATTGCTTAATACAGTCAGGGTGAGTAACCCAGAGAACACTATCCCTATCTCCTCCCACAGTCACTCAATCTGCACATTATCCAGCTGCCATGTCACACCCAGAATGCAATAACAACCTGAAAACTGTGATACAGGAGAATAACAAGTAAACTATTATTTAACCCTTACCATATACTGGAGTAGTTATTAATTACTACAGACTAATACTAAACTGTTAACAGTTTGACATGTAGGTAGTTCCCATGCATGGAGAACCAACAGCTGCTAGCCTAATTCATGTGTATATTCATGTGGGATTCTGAGTCAAGAAGACCCACCTCATTGGAAAGGCTTTCCAAGGCTCGATGGTAGTCATTTGTGATTTGCATGAGAGCTGGGGAGTAAGAGATCCTTCAGTGTTCTGCTTTAAAACACATATGGAAGTGAGTTGGACAAGTATATAAATGGAATCCAGGACAAGTTTAACTGGAACACTAAAAAGAGACAGCTAATCAAGTCTCTTTCGCTTTCTCCCACATGCACAAATCTCACATGCTACTAATACGTCTAATGTATTTAATTGAGAATTATACCATACATTGTGAAAGAATCCATTCAGTCGCCTAAGATTTAAATGTTCATTCACTGAAACAAAGAGGAGCTTAACCAACAACCTTCTTGAGGTATCAACATTTTCACTTCACTGGCAATATTGCAATATGTCGCAATGGAAACCATCAAGTGAACATAATGATATACTAAATATCATGTTGTAGGGCCCTGTGTTTTGCTCAATCATGTTACATGCCTGGATTTTAACCTTTTTTAATATGATGGTCCAGTTTTGGTCTAATTCTAATGGTTAAAAAAAAAATCACTGCTAAAAAAAAATACAGGGAACAAATATTGCTATGTCAAATGATTGCTCAAAACACAGGGCCCTATACCTTATATTAAACATCAATTATACACTTCAAAATTATTACCAGTAACTACAACTGTGATCCTATTTCCTACTGTAGGACTACAACCGGTGTGGAGAACGCCTACTTTGCTTAACCCTTCCCCCTGTCAGTATTTAGATTTCTGCCACTCACCTACACAACACATTTTGCTGTACAAATATCTGCTTCTTTCTTCATAGCTCATCACGTGTAGGTGATCTTCCAGTTCATAACCTTTACCCAGAATAAAGAACGAAATCGCTTCAGTTGGAATTTCTGGGCTCCCCTGCGTCGCCATAACTTCAAACAGGCGAAATGTGACACACAGATGTTCCGGAGCACAAGAATGCAAACACACTCGCTTTCAGCGTGAGCTGGCCATGGTTACAGTCGACTGAGAGGGAAAGAAATGCTTGGATGGGTGAAAGTTCACTTTCACGACAGCCCTGCCCATCTTACATGAGTCATTTTATTTACCAAAGGTATATGGACTTGTACTCTGTTCCATATCAATTAATGACAGTATATAGGCCTATATGTCCATTCAATATAGAAGTGGGGGAAAATGATAAACTTTGTTAGAAATTATTTGAATGTTATTGGGATTAGGTTCAATTATTGCAATATTTATGTATGAAAGCAAATATTTTATTTTATTTGATATTTGGTATGAAATATAAAAGTGGCACCAAACGGACTGCTTTGTGTGTGTGTGTGTGTGTGTGTGTGTGTGTGTGTGTGTGTGTGTGTGTGTGTGTTTGTGTGTGTGTGTGTGTGTGTGTGTGTGTGTGTGTGTATACATGCCTTTGAGAACCTTCCTGAGTGTTGTGGTTTATGGAGTCTGTCATCTGGGCTCTTTGGCAGTTTTAACATTAGCCCGTGGTGATACAGGTCTTATAATATGAATCTATAATATAAAAACTGTCATCAGGTAACCTTTGAGGCTACCTTGGGACTTGCACACTGAGGGCTGCATTCTACCTTCTACCACTGTTAGGGCTGAATTCTCATTAAGCCTGTCATGCAGGCTGAAAGCGCTACTTTCTCTCTTTCTAACATGAGTGTAATTAAATAATGAATGACCGTCTGTATGGGTCAACCGACACAAGCGCCACCGTCGTCAGTCAAAGGGAGGGAGGCAGGGGGCTAATTTACGACAGGTCACAACTTGATTAAAGAGTGGGCAGATGGCCTGAATATGAGACTTCTCTTACGGATTACTGACCTCTGATCCACAAACATACAACTTCACTTGTTTTAAGAAGATGGAGCTGTGCTTAGGTAAGTGAGTGCCTGTTCCCGACGTCGCCCAGTGCAAATAACCATGGGTCCATTCTTACAGGACATATAAGCATGCCCTCCAGCTTTGTTTTAGTCCAAAACAGACGGCCATGACTGACATTTTCCTTATTACATTTACAAACAGGTGTCAGATAATTCTGCTTTCATTTATTACATATAATGGGAATCCTATGAACCACTTGCATAATCTTATATTGCATCTCATGCACCTTGTTGCAGATGAACAGTTGTCTTGTGTGTTTAGGTCTTTCAGCTTTCATAAGGAGATTGTCCACTGGAGGTAACCATTGCCATAGCTTTGATAAAGGCTTTAGGGCTTCACAGATAACGGGATATACTTCTCCTAGAATAAATATTAAATAGAAATACATTTTCAGGATATACAGTATGATGCTTACGTATACTTACTAGGGTGCGATGTTGAGAAATCCCCAGATAAATAAAGAATTAAAAACTAGGCAAGTCAGTTAAGAGCAATTTCTTATTTACAATGACGGCCTAGGAACAGTGGGATAACTGCCTTGGTCATGGGCAGAACGACACATTTTTACCTTGTCAGCTCGGCGATTAGATCCAGCAACCTTTCAGTTACGGGCCCAATGCTCTAACCACTGGGCTACCTGCCGCCCCTGATGAGGGCAGAGAGGTATAAATAATCTCTTAGCCTAGGACCGGATGTGTTTCTAACGTCTGAGCGTTGTTCCTCTGTGTTCTCCCCTTCTCCCAGAGGACACACGAACGGCATTCAAAGTCAACAATCTGAACCAAACTACATGTCTGATTTATACCTCTCTGTTCCCCATGTGCCCCCTGTTGCATACATCCACTGTATCTCTTGAAATTCTGGAGCTTTCTGTTATGACTACCGTACCACACAAACACAGCTTTACAGAAAGAGTGTTGGTGTTGGGGAGATATGTGTTGTTTTGTACACACTCATGGTTCCTGGAATGATTAAAAAGCACACAAGTAAAAACTCCCTCACGGAATGTCGGTTGCAGCCTCCAGAGTAGAAGGTGTGGGAGGAAACACTGAGGAGCTTTCCTCCACACCAGAGACCCAGTGCCAAGCTACACACCCCAGTCCTTCTGCACCAGCCTATTACAGCATATTGAGTCTCTAGGACAACAGAGAATGACTTGTGTGTTCAAATGTAAGCAAAGATCAATTGAACAAAAAAATGTAGCAACTCTTGAGTTACTGTAAAACTAGGGTGACAACCCCCAAGCACAATCTCTATGTTGTATTTACAATCTCTATATCTATTTTACATGAGAAAGGATTGCTATAAGCCTTGCTTTAACTGTGAATCACCTGTAAAACATGTTCTGCCTGAGAAGCAGAATGATGAAGCCATTATGTACAAATTATGCAAAACACTTCAAACGTTCCATCAACCGTCTGGGAAACACCCTCTCAAAACTAACTAGCCTCTGCATATCACACACCTACTAGATACACACTATACATACTATACATACAAAACCTAAGTAGACCTCCCATGCACAACAGTTGAAATATCTGCCATGACCCCCTAAGGAAGAATTTGCTAGGTATGGTTGCCCGGGGTTCTCTGCCCGGGGAGAACCCAAATGGAAAGGTTAAAGTTCAGAGACATAAAGAGAGAGTTTTAATGGTTTTACTTAGCCACGCCCACTTACAATTACCTTTCCACCGGATCTTTAATCCCCGCCTACATGTGCATGTCTATCTCGGGTGCTCCAGTGTCCCTGCACATTGTGGATTTGGTATTGGCACTGACCCTGTATATATAGCTTCCTCTCTTTATATTATACAGTATAGATCTTTTTTTATTATTGGTTGTGATGTTTTGACGTTGATTGCTGCACTGTTGGGTGGAGCTTGCAGGTTGTGCATGTGACAATTAAAACGTGAACTTTAATTAGGTCAGGTCAGCAAATGATAACCTTTTCCTGTTCCAGGGGGATTGTATTTATTAGAGTACGTGGTAGCAAAACATTTAAAAAATCTACAGAAAACAAAAACAAGCGGTTCTTATTGGACAAATCCAGGTAGTCCCTACCTGTTTCAGTCCGTTTGGTGCCAAATGAATGTGACCCAGTACACCAGAGCCAAACTACCTCTCCAATACAGAAGCTGGTGCAACGGCCACTGAATAATATACATATATGCCATTATATAGTACGTGATCCTCCCTCCTCATCATCACTCTGTATAGGATGGGATGGGATCCAGCTAAGGAGACATTGAGTGGGGTTGGGGGACAGACCTGTCTTCATGCAGGCCGGTGCCAGTGACAGAGGACAGTTGGGGACCAGACACTGTCACTGCACAGGAAGAGCATCAACCACCAAGAGTGGCCCCATCTACTTAACCTTTTTACTGACTGGTGAGACTTCCTCCCACTGCATTCCCCAGCTACTTAACTCTTGATGCTTCTCTGCTGGGTTCCACTTGCTGTGTGTGTGTGTGTGTGTGTGTGTGTGTGTGTGTGTGTGTGTGTGTGTGTGTGTGTGTGTGTGTGTGTGTGTGTGTGTGTGTGTGTGTGTGTGTGTGTGTGTGTGTGTGTTCACAACATACATGACATAGTGGATGTCAGGTCATCAGATTATTGTGGATTGTTTTATCTCTGTAGGAGCCCAACATTGTCACCTGCACAGGAAGAGCATCAATCACTTCGAGTACACTTACACCTTAACTAACTCTAAAGGGTTAACATTACATTATCGTTTTGGATGCAGTGGATGTTATTCTAGCTAATTACTGGTTCATATTCTAGCAGGCTGACATGTAAACAGCATTTAGCCTCCCCATGTGTGGGGTTACATAGAACCCTTCATGCATTTAACCTATAGTCTATGCCATTCCATATGATATTACCCATCACAGATCTGATGTTGATTCAGGCTAACACCTTGAAGAAGACATCAAAGTGTTCCTGTTGAATGGCTGGCCCACCTGTGGATTCCTATATCTTTCTGTAACGCTATCTGTCTGTCTGTCTGCATTAAACCATGACCCTAGTATGGATACGAGGCAACTTTCAGGTGGGCACACACACACCAGACCGACCCGAACGCCCACAGGCATAGCCTTATACATGACTGAAACAGGTTTGGGAGCATACACATTGTTTACAACTGACAGTAGGGCTGGAAAATACGGCCAAAATATCATATCCTGGTATTTTTCAAATTTGTGACGGTATTTTATGTTTTGGAATATTAAAAGTTCTTTATGAGTAGTGCGTGACCCTAGGATGGCAACACATACACTCTAAGTGATTTCAATGGATCTTTCTCCATTCTGATTGTTTTATACTGTTCAATCAAACTTCAAACCCACAAAATGTCTGCATTTGTTGCACTCATTTGAGATCATTTCCACACCGCCACGTACGGCTGCACGACACGGGCAAACAATCTAGGCCTTATTTTTAACCAAATGTTGCAATTGCGATTTGACTTGTGATTTAGAGCAAAACACTTGGGTGAACTGTTGGAACCATGCAAATAGAATGACTATTCTAATTCTATAGTTTGAATATAATAGTGGGCACTTTGAACAAAGTGTTGATTGACAAGACAATGAATTAAATGCCAGGGAGGAGTTATTGTGACAGGGTAGGAACTAGGAAGTGTTTAAATGCGTTTCCTAGGGGACCCTATAATCTTTTGATACATTTAATGTTTTCTCTTAGCTACTTCATGTAGGTAACATATTCTTGCTTTGCGTATTCCTCTTTGATTTAGAAGATACTGTTGCACAAACAACATGCTGATTTAGGTCTACACCAGCACTGCTATTATCAGGATGTATTGCTAATTAAAGTTGATGATGTGGTTGTTACTGACAAGAAGCACATGGCTGAGCTCTTTAATCAACACTTCATTAAGTCAGAATTCCTCAGCCATGCCTCCTTGCCCGTCCAACATTTCCTCATCTGCCACCCCTTCTAATGCAACTATCCCGATGCTTCTCCCTCTTTTTCCCCTGGAGGCAGTTACTGAGTCCGAGGTACTAAAGGAGCTCCTGAAACTTGATCCCCAAAAAACATCTGGGTCAGATGGTTTAGACCCTTTCTTCTTTAAGGTTGCTAAAAAAAAATTAAAAAAAAAAAAAAAAAAAAATATATATATATAAAAAGGACATTGCATAGTATGGGTGGTTGGCTGAATATGTACACTATACGTTGGTGGATGTTGGATGGTTAACTATACTATACAGGTCGATGGCAGAGAAATACTTCAGTAGCTAAAAATGCGTATGATATGAGCGAGGGTAATAATAGTTTACTTAATAGACAGACTGGGTAAATGAACAGGTAAGTGAAAATTTTGCATGGTTAAATTAGCTGTACAGTTAGGTATACAGTTATATTTACAGATAAGTGAATACTTGCATGTTTACACAAACTGTACAGGTAAATGACAGGAAGAGATACTTTAATAGCTAAATGTGTGTATGATATCATTTGGGGTAATAATGTTGTAGTCACCTCATACAAGTACTTGGGAGTATGGCTAGACGGTACACTGTCCTTCTCTCTGCACATATCAAAGCTGCAGGCTAAAGTTGAATCTAGACTTTCCTCTATCGTAATCAGGCCTCTTTCACCCCAGCTGCCAAACTAACCCTGATTCAGATGACCATCCTACCCATGCTAGATTATGGAGACATAACTTATAGATCGGCAGGTAAGGGCGTTCTCGAGCGGCTAGATGTTCTTTACCATTCGGCCATCAGATTTGCCACCAATGCTCCTTATAGGAAACATCACTGCACACTATACTCCTCTGTAAACTGGTCATCTCTGTATACCGGTCGCAAGACCCACTGGTTGATGCTTATTTACAAAACCCTCTTAGGCCTCACTCCCCCCTATCTGAGATATCTACTGCAGCCCTCATCCTCCATATACAACACCCGTTCTGCCAGTCACATTCTGTTAAAGGTCCCCAAAGCACACACATCCATGGGTCACTCGTCTTTTCAGTTCGCTGCAGCTAGCGACTGGAACGAGCTGCAACAAACACTCAAACTAACAGTTTCATGTCAATCTCTTCATTCAAAGACTCAATCATGGACACTCTTACTGACAGTTGTGGCTGCTTTGCATGATGTATTGTCAACTCTACCTTCTTGCTGTTGTCTGTGCCCAATAATGTTTGTACCATATTGTGTTGCTAGCATGTTGTTGTGCCTTGCTATGTTGTTGTCTTAGGTCTCTCTTTTGGTTGTTTTGTCTCTTTTGTCGTGATGTGTGTTTGATCCTATATTTATATTTTATTTATATTTATTTATTTTTAATCCCAGCCCCTGTCCCTGCAGGAGGTCTTTTGCCTTTTGGTATGCCGTCATTGTAAATAAGAATTTGTTCTTAATTGACTTGCCTAGTTAAATAAAGGTTAAATAAATACATTAAAAAAATTTGGTTTGCTCTTGACCCAGTATATTTATTAGCGATTAGCATTAGCGGCTAACAATTAATAGCTAACTGGATTTATGCCCAACTTGCTAAGAAAAGTCAAACTAGCTGTTTGCAGATGTAAGAAACAAAATAACAGTGTAGTTATAGAACGCTAGTGGATTAATATTAAGAAGCAAAGTGAAAACAGCTGTCAGGCTCTGGCCATAGGGAGCTCTTTGGCTCCTCTAGATAGCCAGGGTCAGAGCCTGACAGATCTAGTAGACCTAGATCTATGTTTTCTTTTTGTGCTGAATCCCCAATTAGAGACAGCTGCGAGAGGTTGTCTCTGATTGGGGATTCTATTTAAGTGGCCTATTCCCAAACCTGTTGTGTGGGTCATTGTTAGATGGTTGTACGTTTCATGTCACAGCCAAGTGAGTGTGTCAGTTTCATTGCTACGTTGTTTTGTATAGTTCGTAACATTTAAAGTTTATAGTTAAAATAAACATGTCGAACTATCGCTGCGCTTCGCCTTGGTCTCTCTCTACACTCACTCGTGACAACAGCGTCGTTATCAATAGTGTTGCATGTGCTGCATTGACCATGCAGACTGTACACAAGTGTCTCGTGGTCGTGGAACCACACATCCACTCCTTGAGTGACAGGGGGCATGGCTAGGTCTGTGTGGAACGCAGCATGGAGAGAGAGAGAGCGGAGACAGAAGACTCAAGTAGCGAAGTAAACTATAAAAATGTACGTTACACACGGCGTATCACATTTTAACAAACCAAACATTCAAATACCGTTATAGAACGTAAAGTAAAAACCCAAACCGGAACGTGCATCAATACCGGTATATCGTAAAATAAGCCTGCAACCCGAGACTAGGTGATGGGCTTCCCATGTTACCATGAGCTTATTGTGTAATGAGAGCTAAACCCTTTGCTGCTGCAGTAAGGTCAGTCACTTCAGTCACGTACCGGGTGCTAACATGGCATCAGTACAGAAAGACAACCTTCACCATTCACAGGTGAGGTCAAGCATGAACGTGACTGCCTTACATGCAACCGTGTCATAAAAGTGAAGCTGGTGTAAGCATGCAGGCCAAAATAGTTTTAATCCAATTCAAATCATAGAAAACACAATCAATATTGGAAGTATTGGAAGGCACTTATGACCCTCATATTATTTGAAATCTGAATCTAAAGGTGAAATGGTCTGTTCTGTGATAACACCAAGATGAAAATGTGATAATAATGCATTTATTGTAAATACTGTAGCTACTATTTATTTAGAGAGGCTTGATATATTTGCAATTCATAGATTTGTGATATAAGTAATGACTTTCTTTCAAATATTGGACTCCGAATCAGATCCAAAGAATAACAACTATAGCGTGATGTGAACAGATCAGGCCACGCCCCTTCATGCCTCTCATACCACCACTGCTAACATGACTAGGATAGTAGCCAGCATTTATAACCTCCAACACAAGAGGGCTGGAGGGCTGGAGGGAGGGAGGGAGGGAGGGAGAGGGAGAGAGAGAACTATCCTACTGAATGGTACAGCCGGCTACTCTTCTCGGTGGGAGATTAACATTGAAAAGCCCTTTCCCCTCTTCTCCCTATCTCCTGCATTTCTCTTACCTTGGCGCCTCAGTCTCCTCAAGCGCCAGACTGCGATCAGTGTCACTATGTGCGCCAAAAGCCGGCATTAGGACAGAGATAAGTCCAGGACAACTTTGGCAGCGCTGGCAGACAGGTGGGAGGGCATGGAGTGAGAGGGGAGTGGGGCCGCGTGGGTGTGCCGCAGAGGAGGAGAGAGGTGGGACGGTGGTTTAAGAAATACCTTTCCCGGCCAAAAAAGTGAACCCCTAGCTTTGTCTCAGTCGCTGCTACGCCCTCTCCTCTTTCAACACTTCTTCTGTCCCTCATCTAGTCTTCCCTCTGTTTACAACTCAGCTTCTCTCTTTCTTTTATTTTTCTTCCCCTCTCTACATTCTAAACGTATTTTTCTGTTCTGTAACAACCAGCCCACTCTGTGTTCACAGTATACATCTGCTTTCACTGCAAAGGGCTGTCTAAACTAAACCGTCTTTAGTCTCACTGGCCACTTTACTAGACTCTGTTCATTAAAACACACACACACACACACACACACACACACACACACACACACACACACACACACACACACACACACACACACACACACACACACACACAGTCAAAGGCAAGTTAGACTTCAAATGGAGGAACAGTTTAAAAAAACTGTAAAATTATGTCAAAATCCCATTCTTAGCACTAAAACAATCTGATAATATGGTTAAAATTTAAGTAAACGTTGACAGTAGGTAGAAGTTTACATTGAGAGTATAGTGTTCTTACCACATTGAATTTAACCCCTTTATGACTCAATGTTCTTTTTGTTCCCCTTCTGTCTCTCATTGCAGCCTAATTACTCCCATATGTTCCCCAATTAATGAACCATGAACCCCCTCTTTTTCAACCTCTATACATACAGTACATAATAGTTCAACTGAACAAGGAATTAGTTCTACAGTATTTCGCGAGGAAGTAGGTGATGCAAATGTCTTCGTTAGGTCAATTAAAGCAGGACTGGTCTGGAAGTGTTATCTAAAAGGTCCTGTCACTGAGTGATCTCAGAAAAAGAAAGCCCAGCCCAAAGGAAGAACGATAATTATAGTCCCATCCGAGGGTAAAGGACTCGCTGTGATTTCTACATCAAACAACTCTTCACGAAATGTTGTTGTGTTCACATGCATTCTTCACTCTCTGTCTTGGCGATAGAGGGGGGGAGTGGCATGGTTCTCATACTAGCCCATCGAGCCAACAGTATCACCTCTATCTTGCAGACCATTTCCTTCAATACTAAGAGTGAACTAAGCACAGACAATTTGAAGTGTCATCAAATAATCCTGCAATCTAAATCCCTTTAACTACCGGTTAACTAGTTTACACACAACAACAACAATCCCAAATGGCCTTGCGACACAGGTGGCTCGAGCAAGGCTCTTCAGTATTCACAAATAGCCCAGACAGACACAGAGAGCCATCAAATACACACAGAGGAGTTTCAAAAGGAGCAACACTGTCCCTTCTAGCCAGTCACAACCATATTGTTCTGGATGCACGTCTGTCCAACTCGGACAGTCCCCTCTTGGCGGCAGGAGGGGTGGCGAGTCGGGACTGTCCCACTGTCACACAGCTTCAACAGGTTTAAATATGGAATAGAATCCCTGCATCGGTAGCTGAAGGTCGCGATTAAGCGGCCGTGAGTGTGTGCGGTGAATGTGCGTTTGTGTGTAGTACGGACGAGCGTCCCCCCCCCTCCCTCCCTCAGCAACACAACAACATTTCACACACCGCGTTTGCCAAAAACACACAGACGGACAGCCGACAGAGAGACAGATGGACACAGACACTGACCACAACAACAGTCACCCCAGTCGGTTGACCTACCAGGTATGATCTTCATCTATGTTGTCAGGAACAGAGAGAGGAAGAGGAAGTAGGAGGAATAGAGAGAGCCGAATCAGGGGGAATGAGGACTCCTGTTTGTTTGCTCTCCTCTGCCCCGTTTCAACCCCCCCCTTCTCAAATTTTGACAGCCCCATGCCTGCTGCTAGGATTTGTCAGCCTGCTCTCTAGTGGCCTCACAATTAGAAGAAGGGGGGAGGGGGAGGGGGGCGGAAAGGAGCCAGAGGGGGGGCAGGGGCGTGGAGGGGGAAGGAAGGGAGGGGGAGGCAAGGGGCGGTATTGAAGCTTACTGTTGGGCTATAAATACCAGACTGGGACAGATGATCACACCATAGAAGCTGATGGAACCACTCTGGCAGCCATTTGGCTGCAGTAGCCCACTAGGCCAGGCTACTTTTCTTCTCAGATGAGGAGATCTTTATTCAGTGAGATGATGTCACAGGTTTCAGCCAGGCCAGGAAAGAGACCGGACCCATTTAAGACGAATCGCATCAGCTTGCCTGAGCACATACTGTACCTACGTACCTGAGCTAATACTGTCAGCAAATAGCCTACTATATAGCAATCATCTAATACCGCTACGGTCAGTTGAGCTATCTGCCAAAGCCTATCATCTATGTGACATGAAGACACTTGGGAAATGAACAGGTGAAGCAGGACAAAATGGTTCTCAATGAAGCACTGTGTCGATTACACTGTACTCTAACATAAACCAGATGGAAAAGTGAAAACAGAAACTGTGTGGTCTGTGATATATCACACAACACAAAATTACACAAAATGTCAATTTCTCATATACAGCACTGGAACTATTCCGGCTCAGGCTGGCTTGGTGGTCTTCATTGGCACTGGGTTAGGAATGTCAAACTTAACTGTCTAAATGCCACTGAACACGCTCCTGTTAAGTGAGAGATAGATTGGCATGACCTAATCCAAGCCCCTTTAACTAATGATACCCTGTTGCTTTGGGGACCACTGCAATGTATAACATTGGCTAAATATAGCATGTTTTTTAAATGGTGGATATGTATCTAAGTTTGCATGTGGCATTGTGAATTGCAGTGTTGACAATGTATGTTCCGTTCACAAATTTACTTTCCTAGATTTTCTTCTGTCACCTATGTTTGAGGATGAAATAGGTATTGTGTTCAATATTAACTAGGCCTAGCCATTTGAAGCTCTGTAAAACTGAAATACAGTCACAGATATTGAAGATTTCAATATTTTGTCTGCTAGGAACTGAAGTCCTTACGGTCCAAACACAGTTGCTAGTAATATTGGCATGGGATATTTCCATCAAAATAACCAATAAAGAGGTGCAGTCATTTCTGAAATAGAGCTATTCTATGACACCCGTTGGAGGTTCATAGAGTAGTCCAAAGACATGAGCTCCTATTGGCATGTCTATATGTCAACAGATAGATGGTTCACCCCTACAGTTCACCCCTGTGGTATCCATACACACATCACTCACACTCATGGAGTGATGAGGAGTTTGTGCCTAAAAAGGCATTGAACTTTGAATAACTGAGAAATACCAACAGAAAAGACTGGACATAACAAATACAAGAACAGTGTCCAAGAAATGCACAAATTGGAACTTGCACAATTATTAATTTAACTTACCATAGGTCCACATCCATTTTCGACCAAGCCATAAAGGGGCCCCATGTATAGACATTTTCTATATGTCTAGTGAAGAAAGATCAGATATTCTCTGTAAACCATCGAGTCCCTCTCTGCTCTAGTTAATGTTACATCTTAACTCTTCAAGCTCTGTCGAGTTGGTTCTTGGTCATTGTTAGACAGCCATTTTCAATTCTTGCCATAGATTTTTTAAGCCAATTTAAGTCAAAACTGTAACTAGGCCATTCAGGAACATTCAATGTTGTCTTGGTAAGCAACTCCAGTGTATATTTGGCCTTGTGTTTTAGGTTATTTAGGAATCAGGGATTCCTCTAGGATTTTGCCTGTGCTTAGATCTATTCCGTTTCTTTTTATCCTAAAAAAAACTCCCTATTCCTTGCCGATGACAAGTATACCCATAACATGATGCAGCCACCACCATGCTTGAAAATATGAAAAGTGTTACTCAGTGATGTGTTGGATTTTCCCCAAACATAACACTCCGTATTCAGGACAAAAAAAAGAAAATTTCTTTACCACATTTTTTGCAGTTTTACTTTAGTGCCTTGCAAACAAGATGCATGTTTTGGAATATTTTTATTCTGTACAGGCTTCCTTATGTAATTTAGGTTAGTATCGTGGAGCAAACAAAGTTGTTGATCCAGTCTCAGTTTTCTCCTATCACAGCCATTAAACTTTGTAACTGTTTTAAAGTCACCATTGTCCTCAAAGTGAAATCCCTGAGTGCTTTCCTTCCACTCCGGCAACTGAGTTAGGAAGGAAGCCTGTATCTTTGTAGTGACTGGGTGTATTGACACACCATCCAAAATCAAATGTATTTAGGTTTGCCATAACAAAAGGATTGAATACCTATTGACTCAAGACATTTCAGCTTTTAATTTTGTAAACATTTATAAAAACATAATTCCACTTCGACATTATCGGGTATTATGTGTATTTTCAATTCAGGCAGTAACACAACAAAATGTGGAAAAAGTCTGAATACTTTCTGAAGGCAGAGTAGCTTCTAAGGTATGATGTTGACCAAGGACCAAAATCCAATATGCACCATGGCAAATACCTAACATCAGCTCATCTCATTATAGTACTCATTATAGGAACATATGCTTTGATCTGTGTGTTTGTTCCATAGTTTGGACTACAGTGAGTTAATTGTAATATGGAGGCAGTAGATCTACCAGTCACTCTGACGTGAGCCAGCCAGGCTGCACTCATTACATTGTATTACAAACTATAATTAACGCAGGTTGTTCCAGTACCCTTTTTTCCTCCATGTGAGCCAGCTCTGCTTCAACTGGCAACCACTCTGCCTGTCTACGCTGGAAGACAATACCCAGCAGGCTCCTGTGAGAGGACTTTGAATATGTTACACAAAATGTATACACTGCAGCGATACATTATACTAGTATCTACAGTTGAAGTCGGAAGTTTACATACACTAAGGTTGAAGTCATTAAAACTCATTTTTCAACCACCACAGATTTCATGTTAACAAACTATAGTTTTGGCAAGTCGGTTAGGACATCTACTCTGTGCATGACACAAGTAATTCTTCCAACAATTGTTTACAGACAGAATATTTCACTTATAATTCACTATATCACAATTCCAGTGGGTCAGAAGTTTACATACATTAAGTTGGCTGTGCCTTTAAACAGCTTGGAAAATTCCAGAAAATGATGTCATGGCTTTAGAAGCTTCTGATAGACTAATTGACATAATTTGAGTCAACTGGATGTTTACCTGTGGATGTATTTCAAGGCCTACCTTCAAACAACTCAGTGCCTCTTTGCTCAACATCATTGGGAAATCAAAATAAATCAGCCAAGACCTGAGAAAACAAATTGTAGACCTCCACAAGTCTGGTTCATCCTTGGGAGATATTTCCAAATGCCTCTAGGTACCAAGTTCATGTGTACAAGTATACAAGTATAAACACCATGGGACCACGCAGCCATCATACCGCTCAGGAAGGAGACGCGTTCTGTCTCCTAGAGATGAACATATTTTGGTGCGAAAAGTGCAAATCAATCCCAGAACAACAGCAAAGGACCTTATGAAGATGCTGGAGGAAACGGGTACAAAAGTATCTATATCCACGGTAAAACGAGTCCTATATCGACATTCGCTTGCAAGCCGAAGAACACCATCCCAACTGTGAAGCACGGGGGTGGCAGCATCATGTTGTGGGGGTGCTTTGCTGCAGGAGGGATTGGTGCACTTCACAAAATAGATGGCATCATGAGGAAGGAAAATTATGTGGATATATTGAAGCAACATCCTCAAGACATCAGTCAGGAAGTTAAAGCTTGGTCGCAAATGGGTCTTCCAAATGGACAAAGACCCCAAGCATAGTTTCAAAGTTGTGGCAAAATGGCTTAAGGGCAACAAAGTCAAGGTATTGGAGTGGCCATCACAAAGCCCTGACCTCAATCCTATAGAAAATGTAAAAAGCTTATGCGAATGAGGAGACCTACAAACCTGACTCAGTTACACCAGTTCTGTCAGGAGGAATGGGCCAAAATTCTCCCAACTTATTGTAGGAAGTTTGTAGAAGGCTACCAACTGTACATTGTTTTATAAACGTTCCATCTCCTACAATTGGGTCAGCTGTATAGCTTCGCATTATACTAGAGTATACATTATTTTATTGTTCGATAAACCTTCCTTCAATTGGATCAGACCGGTGTGATGTCAAGCATTCTGCGCAAGCAGACAAAGTACGATCTCTCATTTCATCGAATTATTTCGGAAAAACACAGGTGCCATCCCAGCCTAGGAGACATGCCAGGTGGTGTCAGTGGAAAGAGATGGATAGGTACCCAACTTTGTTTTGAGCACAACGGCAAAGCCCAGATTTACAGCCTTACACCGTACTCATAGCTGCGATGTCACAACACAGGCTACTGATAGCTTGACGGCTAACAGTGCTCGACCGCCAAGTTTTTTTGCTAACGAAAGTTCAGGCTCACACACTCGCATACACAACACCACAATCGTGAGCCATGAAAAAGGACAGAGGAGAATCCTGAGAGTTGCTGGTAATTTCATATATTACACAGATACATGGGAATGCCGTGCACCGAGTAAGGAGAAGCCTAGGAAAACAACACGGTATGCCTGAAATATGAGTTGTGGTTGGAGTAATGGCCTGTTGTGCCCCACGTGTGGGCAGACTTTTACATGGCTCCAGCAGGCAGCCTCACTTATAATAAACACTGCTGCTTTTGTTTGAATACGCAGTGCTATTCATTCATCACACATGATTGCAAATGTCACAGACACAGCGTAAGTGTTTTCCTGGGATTTCCCAGATCAAGAGTCACTGCTGGCTTGGCCTGACGTAAAAAGAGCTTTGAAGCAACAAGATATGAATGTCACTGCCACATCTAAAGTTCCCTGTTTTGATTTGTACATATTGACAGAAAGGGTTGAATTAGTTCTGAAAGTCTCAGACAGTGCTAGCGGGATTCAAGTAGGAATATCTGAAGGTATTACTGAATCTCACAGCTTTATAATTAGATGGCATTCCATGAATACTAGACGTTCTAGGATCTTCAGACATGAATAGACACCCTCATTCCAATGTAGTCTCCATTTGAAGTAATTTTCAAATCACTGCCGGATATATTCCTTCACATAATAGATACTGTACCTAATATATCTAACGGTATCGTTCACATAGCTACATGACATGCATTCCATATTATTGCTATTATGTTATGGACAGTAAAGCTGTCAAAATAAATAAAAATAGCCCAGAGAAAGACACTACGCTTTTACAGTGGTATCTCTGGCTTAATTTACATGGCTATTATGGATCATCCACTGTAGGTGGCAGCAGTGAGTTAGCAAATGTTGGTAATATCTGTGGTTAGGATGACACTGAAGCACGATGGGCTTCCCTACCTGATCAGTTATACAGCCTTTTCTTATCTCATGATATTCCCATAAAGATCAAGGAAATGCATTTTCTTAACATTTCACACTGATGCCAAAACAAAAATAATGTAATGTAAAACAATATGAATTCATTCATTTTGAAGAACATTTTGCCTCCAGATGTTATTTGATCCAGATCTCTTAAACGCTGTTGACTCGGTGATCTGTAAGCACGCTCTGTCCTCAAATTGCCGAAAGTGGAGTCATTCTAAAACACAGCTTGACCACTGTATGTCATATGAGCAACGCTGCTAATTCACTACAGACCTGCAGAAGCCATGTCACGTGTGGAAATGAGAAAACACACACACACACAGAATACTACAGCTATGGTATGAGCAAACTATTCCAATATCCTGTCTGTTCTCTCGCTCACACAACAGTACAGACAACGCCCATGTGTACTGCTCTCTCGCCACTCTGTGCAAGGGTTATATGCTACAGTATACACTCATTAAAACCCACGTAATACATCTCAAAAACCAGTGTCAACCAACGTGCATCTTGCTTTAATAACAGCAAACAACAGCAGAGAAACAGAGATTTATACTTTCAGTTCAGTCAAAGCCAACAACATGGGATAGCATTGGCAACATTCCAGCACTTTCCGTGAGCCAATCTGGGGGGGGGGGGGAGCAGGGAGGATAAAATATTGTTCAGAAGGCCCATATCGCTAGCATGTTGTTAGATAGCACATACTTTTATCTGACCCGGGAGGGAGAAACTGGAGAAAAACATTCACAGTGCCAAGAACACACACAGAGAGAGAGAGAGAGAGAGAGAAAGTCTCAAAAGCACCACACCCCCTTCTCTCATTCATTAATTCCTTCACTTTATCCTGCAGGTCATCTCTACAGAGAAGAGACAGAGTTGGTAAGCTAGGCGTAGCACATAGCCACACCACAGGAATTACTGCAGGTCTGAATCATTTCTGGCAGGGAGACCGTGAGTTTGCTCAAGTCTAAACTCAAAAGTCATGCGGCACTGCTGTTTGTACAATAACATGCTTTTTATGCTACAATATGCTGTTATGCATGAACATCTAATACATGTTTCACTTTGTTGTACGTATAGGATTGGGTTATCTTCCTTGCCAGTGAAACAGATAGGATATGAATATACATTTGGAACTACTGTTGTAGCATGCTCTCTCATAGATGGCTAAATCACAGCTTCATAGTATTAATTGGTTTGTACTCATTCATCATCTCACTGAAACTATTCCTAAAGAGCATTGAAACAAAGGCTTGGGACTATAATATAGAGTTTCGCTGACCAAACTAATACCGTCATTTCAACGTCAAATGGATATACTCTGAAGGGAAACATTCATAAACCAACAAGTGTAATAACCTAAACACTGTTTATACCATATGCAAATAGAACATAATAGCACATGGTTAAATACATGCCAGTGCCATCACCACAACGCCCCCCTAAGACCTCCCACCGTACATACAAGGGAAGAAACCTTGGCAACTCCTTGTGACATCACACATCAAACGCACAGGACAGGAAGTAACTAGGGGGAAACAAGGAATTCTCTCAAACCTTCTATGAAGTTGGGGAAGGTCTTCTCCTCGGGTGCGTCCAGAGAGTGGTCCCAGTCATCGTCGGAGATGTCGCTCTGGGCGGACTTGACCACCGCTCCCCCGGCCAGGAGAGCCCGTTCGACGGCCAGTGCGTGCAGGACATCAAAGTCCAGTTCTTGCCCTGTTATCTCAGGTACAACAGGAGGAGGAACCTCTCCTCCAGCCACTGCCTGCGGGCTTGTGATGTGCTGCACCTCAATCACCTCCTCAACCACTACAATCTTCTTCCTCATGTTAGCCTCGTCTACAGACTTGTCGCAGGTGTCCTCCAGGTGAGGCTGTGCTGGCTGAGGAGCAGCGGCTGCAGTGGTAGCAGGGGTCTGTGTGGGTTCCTTGTCTTTCTCTGAGGCCTTGGGAGGAACAGATAGACTTTTCTCCTTCTCCTCCTCTGTGCTCTGTGCTGCTGCTAGAGCGGCTGAGTGTTGTGCAACAACTCTGGGAAGTTCCCCCTGCTCAGTGTGGAGGCTGGCCCGTGCCTCGGCTCCGGCTGACGCTGTCTCTCCGGCTGCAACGGGTGCTTCCTTCGCAGAGGAGGTTTTTGGTTTCGGGTCCTCCCGTTTGATTTTTTTAGCAGAGAGCTGGGAAGGCTCCGCCTCTCCTTTGTCTAAAGCAGGGGCCCCAGCCTGCACAGCTGCTAGCGTGCTGGTTTCCTCAGACCACATTCTTTCCAGAGGCATCTTTGGAGAGCTGTCCATTACTTTTGCCCTGGGGGTGTTGGGGAGGTCGACCTTAATGGCGGCCCTGGTCATCGACACCTCCTCTGTTGGTGATAATGTTTCAGGTGGGGATAATGGTTTTACCGTTGTGGTATCACGGTCTCGGGAAGAAACCTGCTTTTTCTTTTTTTCTTTTTTTGTCTTTGATGAATCAACCACAGCTGTTTCTATAGGGGCTTCAGCCTCCGGCACTATGGCAGGTTGTGGTGGTTGCGGTGGCAGGGTAAAGGTCATCTCCACAGGTTTGAGGGCTTCCTGTGTCATCTTTACGGTCTTCTGCACTGTCACTGTTTCCACTTTAGTAACATTAATCTCTGACCTCTGGGTGATTTTTCCGGATGAGCCTGAGGTCACTTTATTGGTCGTCTCAGCCTTCTCCTGCACTTGGACAGTGACTGTAGGCTCAGCTGGAGGGGCTGCAATGGGATGGAGTGCAGCTTGTGATACTACAGGTTTAATGTTGCTCCGTTCTATTGCTGGTTTGGGGTTCTGATGATCAGCCTCATTTGATGTTTGAACCTCAGCCTTAGTTTCTTTTTGAACCTCAGCCTTAGTTTCTTTAGTGGATTCTGGTCCCTTGGGCTTTGTTGATGACTTAATAGCTGGTGGGGGTTTGGGGGTCTCTTCCTCAGGGGTCTTCAGTCCTTTTTCTGGGGACACCTTTGTGACAGGTGGTTCGTGAGCAATCACAGCCTTCCCTGTTTCTCCGGTAGATTTTTTCTTCTTCTTTGATTTGGAGCCATCTTCAATCATCCCTTTTTTAGTTTCCATAACCTTTTCAGTGACAACACCGTCATTTCCATTGACCACTGGTAAGGAAGCAGTGATGCCAACTTTGAGTGATTTGGGAGGTTCGGCTGAGAGGTTGGGGGTCTCTTGGGGGAAGGTAATTTCTGCTGCTTTCTTGGGTTCTGGAATCACCTTCACCTCTGTTTTTTTCTCCTCCTTAATCTCTATAGTAGGGGGAAGGGATGCTGGCATGGCTGGCTTACTGGGGACAGGTTCAGCAGAGACTTTGGGGGTCTCCTCAGAGATCACTGCTGCAGCTTTCTTGGGCTTCTCTTTACCTGCTTTATAGAAAGAGGATTCAGATGAAACCTTCACTGCTGCAGCCCCAGCTACCGCAGTAACAGCTGATGGGAGGGCTGTTTTGGAGGAGACTGACTTGATGCTGACCTGTGATTCATGTGTTGAAGTAGAATTTTGTACCGGAACCACCTGGGACCTTTCTGTGTGGACCTTGGTGATGATCTTCTCCTGGGATGTCACCAGTGCTTTACTGCTACTAGCCTCAGTGGTCTGAGAGAAGGTAACCATGGAGGCCCTCTTCACCTGGCTTTCCTCCATAATTGAAGCCTCAGTCCGGAAGCCCCGCCCCTTCCTCAGAGGAGGCTGGGCCTGGGCCTCAGATTCCCATGATGCTCTTGGTCTGACCGTCTCTGCGGCCATCGGGCGACCTCTTAACCTTGGTGTCCGGTCAGAGGGACCTTCCTCCTCGGCTGCTCCCATCCTCCAGTGTCGGTAGACCTGGCGCTCAGCCATCGCCTCCTGACTCTCTTCCTTGCCAAGTTTGGGGACATAAGATGTGGGGCCATCCACTGACTGGACCCCACGCACTGCCCTTTGGGCAATGGCCAATGTGCCTGTTGGACGGCGAACCCTTTGCAGGGAAGAGGGGACGATCTCAGCAGGCAGACGGAGGTAGTCGCGCAGGTAAACAATACCCTCGTTGGTCAGGTACCAATAGAAATGCCTCCAGGCGAACGTCTCCCTCAAGTAGCCCCTGGATTTGAGGGAATCCATGGCACGGATCACCTGTAGGTTTCCCACGCTGGGGATCTCTGGGTGCTTGGTCTGGGGCCGCTTGTCCTTCTTGGCCACCATGACGCCATCGCGAAACAGGAGCTCGTAGATGGCCCTCAAGTCCATCAAGGGCATCACCATTCCGGCCACCATTGTTGCTCTCTGTGGTGTGTGTGTTTGTCTCTTCAAAGAATGACTAATAGCAAAGGTGGAGCCACTCCGTAAATGGAGAATGAACTACAGGATGACCTCACTTCTCAGTCTGTGAAAGGGTCCAGTGGCTTAAACCGTCTGTCACGTGCTTTTCAATCAAATCAAAAAAAGTATGAATAAATCTTCTCTCGTATTGCTTCTTCTTCACTCTCTTCTTGTTGCCTTTGAGCACGTGAGGGAACAGAGTCCGTTTTTCAGAGAAAATTTGGTGAAAACTCCAGAAACAAAGTAAAAAGAGTACTGTTCCCCCCTTTAGTCAGACTTGCTTGGAAGTGAACAAACTCCGGTCTGACGCATGCAGCAGCAGAAGGCGAGCGAGAGAGAGAGAGAGAGAGAGAGAGAGAGAGAAAGAGTGTGTGTGTGTGTGAAAGGGATAGAGAGAGAGGCAAACTGCTCCAAACGGCTCCTCCTACCTTCTCTCGACAGTTGAGGAAAAGTTGACAGGGGAAAAAAAGTCTGAGTAAACAATGGCAAATGACTGATGAGGGGGTCGAGATTATGTTTGAGATTATATTATGATAAGCGAGCGAACAAAAGAAAGAAAAGTGCAAGTAATGGAAGCTACTAACACACCTCTAGTACTCGAGCACATGCAGGGCTGTTACTAAAAGAAGACGCCCACCCACACACACACACACACACACACACACACACACACACACACACACACGTGTGCTCACAGTCAGTCACACACTGATGGAGGGGGTTGGACCAGGAGAGATTAGCTAGCGACAGTAAAGGGAGACACCTTTTAGGCATACCATCCTACACTGCAGAGACACACTAGACATTTACTTACGGGACGATTGTCACCCTCAACCACCCTGGTTTACACATTTCAGATCCAGTACTGATTGACTGCTTGACTTTTTCCCTACACACAGAGGATCTGACTGAGAACTGCATGTTTCCAAACCCCATGCCTAAGAGAGTAAACACTCTTTCTTCTTGCATGTAGTATGACATACAGTATATAGATAATGAGAGAGATAAAGGAGAGATAGGCTATAGCCACAGCTACGGTAACACGGACATACGCTTTGATGTGACCGACTAAAATTAGATTACTGTAACTTGATAGTTAGACAAGTCAGGGTGGAATTACACAGCCGGCACAAGGTGGAGGAAATAAAAAAAACACCAGTCCATTAAAGTGATGTAACAGGCTGTAAGAACCATTATTCCCACTGTCCAAACAGCTCACATGGAGGGTCCATGCCCTGATATAGACAGTGAACTTGTACTGCCTGACTCGACTATATTAAGAGCCTGTACATTATAGCTAACCTTTCACAGGAACATGGTATCAGATTACCTTCCACAAGATCATCTATCTCTCTTTGGTGCATCTGTGTCTCTTTCTCTTTCATCTATTGACGTGTCAGAGTCTCTAGTGCATTCATGTGTGTAAGAGAGATTGAGGCAGAACAGGGGAAGAGAGATTGAGGCAGAACATTTCATTAGTCTAATTGATTTTCTGTTCATACGTTTATCAGGTACATCAAAAACTGGGGACTGAAACTCATTGATAGACAGTATGTGAGTAACGCTTGTGGCTACAATGCAAAAAAGCCATGAGGAAACACATAGTCTACTATTTCCAACCACAGTGGGTTGCAGTCAGATCCAAATCCATACACTGGAAAAAAAAAGATGTTTTCTTTTTCATTGCCATAGCAACAGTCATACAGACAGTGTTCCAGTTAATAGAAAGTCAAATAGTTTTTTTTTTTTTAACCTTTATTTAACTAGGCAAGTCACATAAGAACAAATTCTTATTTACAATGACAGCCTACCTACAGGGTCAGCCCCTGGAGCAAATTAGGGTTAAGGGCCTTACTTAAGGACACAGCCAGGTTTTTTTTTACCTTGTCGGCTCAGGTATTTGAACCAGCATCCTTTCGGTTACTGGCCCAACGCTCTAACCGCTAGGCTACCTGCCGCCCCAGCTTGTAGTCTTAGAACCCGGAAATTAGTTACCTCTGGTTCATTCAGTCATTCGTATGGGGAAAATGAATGGAGAACAAATGTTTTGGGACAAACATGAAAATAAAGTCTGATGTTAACACAGGCTTAGGAAATATGTTTGGTTCTATGAGATAATATCAGTCAGTTAACATTACCTTTATGAATTATGAAGCCTTTATGTGCTTTGTGATTTTTCTTTATTACATAAATGCTTAAAAATTCTCAAAAAGCTGATGAAGATTATCTCAAAAAGAACAAAATGTATAAGATCTCCTAAGCCTTATTTTCGGCGTTTATCCAAAAATCCTACAAAAACACCATTCATTTCCCCATAGGCTTTGTCCAAGGAACCATGGCGGCGTTAGAGCCTACAAAAAGACATCATTACTATTTAGTATATTGAATGTGCAATACGTGCATTTATCTGTAATTAACCCTGTTCTAAAGGCTGTATTTTAAGGAATTTTCTATTATTACCCTAAATTATATCATACACACATTTAGCTATTTAAGTATCTCTTCCTGTCATTAACCTGTACAGTTAATCTAACCATGCAAATATTCATTCACCTGTGCATTTAACCAGACTTTAAATTAAGTAAACTATTATTACCCTCACTTATATCATACACGCATTTAGCTATTTAAGTATCTTTCTCTGCCATCGATCTGTATAGTTAACCATGTCAATATTTGTTTATTTATATCACGTGCAATAATTGTTTCATTTTTTCATCTAACACTATAACAATGTATAGTATAGATATTTAGTCATTCACTCATAATATGCAACGCGTTTCTATAGCTTTTTGTACTCCATGTATCGTGTATCTGTCTTTTGTGCATTTCGTTCTACATACATTCAACAATTTAAGAATATTCACTGTCATTTTGGAGTAAGGGCAAGATAAGAAACAAACAGGGTTTGAGTGAGAGGTCTAACTGGCTTCTCCAAGTGGCCACACCCCTCTCCAGACTGTGGGTTTGAGTGAGAGGTCTAACTGGTGTCTCCAAGTGGCCACACACCTGTCCAAAGGGTTTGAGTGAGAGGTCTAACTGGCGTCTCCAAGTGGCCACACACCTGTCCAAAGGGTTTGAGGAAGAGGTCTATCTGGTGTCTCCAACTGGCCACACACCTGTCCAAAGGGTTTGAGGAAGAGGTCTATCTGGTGTCTCCAAGTGGCCACACACCTGTCCAAAGGGTTTGAGTGAGAGGTCTAACTGGTGTCTCCAAGTGGCCACACACCTGTCCAAAGGGTTTGAGTGAGAGGTCTAACTGGCGTCTCCAAGTGGCCACACACCTGTCCAAAGGGTTTGAGTGAGAGGTCTATCTGGTGTCTCCAAGTGGCCACACACCTGTCCAAAGGGTTTGAGGTAGAGGTCTATCTGGTGTCTCCAAGTGGCCACACACCTGTCCAAAGGGTTTGAGGTAGAGGTCTATCTGGTGTCTCCAAGTGGCCACACACCTGTCCAAAGGGTTTGAGGTAGAGGTCTATCTGGTGTCTCCAAGTGGCCACACACCTGTCCAAAGGGTTTGAGGTAGAAGTCTATCTGGTGTCTCCAAGTGGCCACACACCTGTCCAAACTAGAAAGTAATGTCACTGCACTTTGATGACTCAAGAAAAGAGCTTTCAACTGTAAGGTGTTTTTTGCTCTCCTAGATTTGCCACTGAGGAACTGAAGCAAGCACACTTGTTGTTTTGTTTGGAACACAGCCCTGTGTCCCCACCATCACACAATTACTGTTGTTGTTCACATAATCCAAAAGAAGGACCAGTGGCTACAGTTAATAGCGTAAAAGCACAAGGAAGGCTGGAGGTAATGTACTGCAAACATTCCTTGCGATTACGAAAGAAATGGAATGGATTATCATTGGCATGCTATAGTCTGCCTAACCACAGAAAGGAAGGTGGTGCAGGTTTGAATTTGCACTCCTACATGATTCTTTTAAAAAAGTTGCAAAACGCAAAAATCGCTCAGCCATTTCCTGGTTTGTAAAATGCGAATAGTTCACTTAATTTCAGTCTGTGACAAAACAACCGTAAACAATCATTGTACCATCTAAACAGCTGTGAAATATATTTTCAATAACCCAATAATATTGTATTTTCAGCTGGTTGAAGCTGATGTACAAAACAAAGTAAAAAAAAAAAAGCAAAAGCATAGAAATAGTGCAAATAGAACAGATCTACCACTTCTTAAACTTGATTTCAATGAGAATAACAGATCTATGAAGCACTATAACTGACTTTAAAAAGAAAGTGTATCCAATGAATCATCCATTTGAAAAGGAAGAACTGCATTCCAGCATTGTATCATGATCTATCAGGTTATAATAAACAGAGATCACACTATTACTTCCTTAAGAAAATGTGCTCCTGGTTAAAAACTATAAACTAGCATTAGCCACCTTAGCATCATGCCCCACTTTCACTGTGCCATGCCCTGTCCCCTAGTTGTGCCCCTCTGCCCATGCCAGCACTCGTAACATTAGGGATAATTTGCATCAACATGCCCTGTGCCATCCTCTTAGAACTGCTCATCAGTGGGATTTCATGCACTGCTTGTGCACAAAAGACTAACTCAATGACCTATGAACTGGCTAAATGCCCAGACCCATTTATAACCCCTTCCTCGTAACCATGACACTCTATAACACATCTGACAACCAATTCCGTCTTCCAGCATGTCATAACGGTTGCAATTGCTTTATGATTGGTAATACTGTTTGTTTGCATTATCGGCCAAATGAATGGTCAGAAATAGATGTCTAACGGAGGCGGTAGAATTTCCACTGTACTGAATAAGCTGTTCATTATCTCTGGACTGCTGAAATTGGCACTGGGACAACGTCGGGCCAGGGAGTGGAAGTAGACATTGATAATAGATAGCGAGAGATGAAGAATGAGATCATCAGAAACGAGAGAGAGCGGCGAGATTGTAGGAGAGTCCACTCCAGTCAGATCCTATTCCTGGTAAGTCTGCTTCGATGTGTCAGAGAACCCACTCTGCCCAGAATAGACATGTCAGCACCCACACCAGGGAAGCTGCCTGGGCTCCATGCCCACTGTAAAGGCTCCGTGCTCTGGCGCTCAATGGTCCGTCACAGACACGTGCCTACTGCCTGCCCACTCTGATATCAGACCCCAAGCCATTCCAGCCACTCCCAGGGGAAAACAAAGGTCATCAGGATATTTCTTAGAGACTGTTTATTGGTTGCATTGAGAGTAATATGTCCAGGAATCAAATGGAGCTCAAATTAATGTGGCTGGTAGATGTAATTACAGCTGCTAATAATTGACTGAGACCCCCGACCCTCTGTCTCTGCGAGGAAGAGTGTAAAGGTTGGCTGGAGTTGACCTGATCTCAACTGGAGAGAAATAAAGAGGATGAGTCAACAGGATGCTTTATCACTGACAACATCCCAAGACTCAGCCGTTGACAGCAGTTCCCCAGAAAAACATTAAAGTGCTCTCCCGCGAAAAATTGTACAAATCACATCCAGGTAGTAAGTTCAACAGTACTACAGGTAGTCTAACTGACCTATGACGAGTCTTTAGATGACAAAAAAAAAAACAGATCAAAACAAGCCCACATGCTCGGAGTTCGAGCTAGGAATTCTAACTATAGTAGGTGTAGATATGTACACCACATTGATGCGGGGACTTGCTTCCATTCAGCCACAAGAGCATTAAATGAGGTTGGGCACTGATGTTGGGCGATTAGGCCTGGCTCGCAGTCGGCGTTCCAATTCAACCCAAAGGTTTTTGATGGGGTTGAGATCAGGGCTCAAACTTCCCCAAACTGTTGCCACAAAGTTGGAAGCACAGAATCATCTAGAATGTCATTGTATGCTGTAGTGTTAAGATGTCCCTTCACTGGAACTAAGGGCTGTAAGCAGCTGGAGGGGCGCTTTTACCCCGATAACACCTCTTAAAATAGGTTACTTATAGAGAGAAAAACCCAAACTAGCTGGTTATAGGTTGGGGTAACAAGAGATTAATGTTGATGTCAAAATGACTATATCCTGGAGGACCCATTGAGAAGGTATTCTAGACACAGATTATGCCTAGTTCTGGACTAAGCACTTCAATGGGAATCCTGCATTGAGTATTATACTTAGTCCATTACATTCTGACCCTAGTGTTCAGAGGCTGGATGTGTCCACTTATTGGGTATACATTCATGACACCCGTGTTTGACGTCTTTCGAGAGAATTTTCAAACTGCCCATGAAATATGTTTTTTTCAGTCAGCGACGGTTGGTCAATTCCCTGCATACCGGGTCACCAATTGGGGTGACAGGGTTTTGGGAGCGTCAGCAACTTGACAGATGTGACCTAGTTTTAGAAAGCACATTTTGACCCCTTCTCTGTACGGTAACGGTTAAAAGTGCAATCCAGGTGACTGACAGCTTTAAACATAGCGAAGGTCAACAGGTGTTAAACCCATAATCCTATATATCTTGAATGATCCCTTGTTATAACATGGTTTATGACAAGAGTTGTATCAAGCGACATCAAGGGACAGAGAGCTCATTCACTGAGGTGACCTTGATCCACAGTGTATCTTGTTCATGGTAGCTTCACGGGCCATGCCAATTAGCACCATGGCCAGCCTTGAGTGGCACCTTTAAAATGCTCGAGGGCCAGAGCAACATAGATTAACCCCTGGCACAAAGCGGCCAACTAAATTGGGATGATCTAGTGAGATCCAAAATGGAGGGCTTCAGGGGTACTGGTGTGACTTGGCATGCAGTTCTAAACCAGAGGAAAAGAGAAGAGGTGTGGTGGGTGAGTTGGAAACACTGGAAAACCACAGAGGACTGTTGCAGACAAAGGAGCAGTGTTTTGTTCATGAACTGAGAGAGGGAGAAGGAGAGGAAGAGAGGTGCCATTGGCATTCCACACGTTGTGAGTAAAATTAACAAGTTGACTGTTCGCGGCTAACTGAAATTAAAAATCAACTTCCACTGCGAGGGGAGAAAGTTATGGCATGTTGACACCGAGGGTGTTGAGTCCATGAGAGGTGAACAGAGAGAGAGAGAGAGAGAGAAACACACATATTGAAACAGTTTTGGAATCAAGTAGGGCAAGTCGCAATGGCTAAGTGGTGCCAAGAACTTTTCTCCTGGACAGTCATTGGCAGAGTTCACCTATTTAAAAATGATGCTGATGTCACATCTGAAGAATAGCCTATTGTGCGTTACACAAGAGGAAGTTTGAAGTTTTATTTCTCACATGCAAAAGCACATTGAAATGCTTAAATTGCATGACCTTACCAACTGTGCAGTTTTCAATATCAAAAGCAGTATAACAAACAAAATAACAATAAAATCTAATAAAAAGGAGAAGGTAAGCTAT
Source organism: Thymallus thymallus (assembly GCA_023634145.1). NCBI lineage: Eukaryota > Metazoa > Chordata > Actinopteri > Salmoniformes > Salmonidae > Thymallus > Thymallus thymallus. The sequence goes on from CM042415.1 coordinate 5,865,138, forward strand.
ATACAGGGTCAGTGCCAGGACCACATTTACAATGTGCAGGGATACTGGAGTAGTTGAGGTATACATGTACATGTAGGCACAGCTTAGGATAAAGTGACTGGTAGCAGGATAAATAATAATAATAATAATAATAATAATAATAATAATAATAATAATAATAATAGTAATAATAATAGGCGTGACAGTCAGATACACAGGGCTGAAAAGTGACTGGTAGCAGGAATGTACGTATAAATACTTATGGTAAAATATAACGGTAATATAAACATGTTAACAGGAGTAATAGTGACCAGTAGCAGGGTAAATAGATAGATACTCATGATAATGGCAATCAATAAATCAATTAACAGCAGCATAATGGAGGTAGTAAATCTAAATCAATGATCATTTTAGCAGCAGGAAAAGCAGCTTGGCTGTTGTCGACTTCTCAGAGGCACAAAAACCCACATGGAAAACCAATAAATTGGGTGCAGCGCTCCATGAGTCACGGATCACAACGACTTCTCCTTTTCCAGAGTGGAAAGAAATATGAAGTCAGAGATTATCCCTCAACCACTGAAAATAAGCACTTCTCCCTCTGCCCCTCCCCCAGTGTTGCTACTTGTCTAATCTAATGAGATGACATTTGGTGGTGGGGGGGCAGTGGCGTGCTCCCTGACCAACCTAACTAGAACCGTGCCCACTGCAGTCCCTGGCAGAGGAACCCAATGGGACTCACTATGGGCAAGGGCTGAAACCATGGGCATGTATGAGAGTCTGACAGATTTACAGTATGGTATAATATTTTTATTGTAAAACCTCTCAGACTATCGAGCAATGCTTCAATTCACATCAACCTTTCAATTCTGAAGAGAAAAAGTACGATTTATGCCAAAAAGCACATATTTTCATGCAACATTTCATAATGAAAATCAGGTTTGAAAGGCTGGTGGTACATTGTGTACGCCAAGGCTTTGTGAACAGTAAACAAGTTCCAGCAGACATAGGGATCTGATCTGAGGTCAGTAGGGAATGTGAAACAGTCCTCCTCATTCCTAGATCCCCTTGTGGGAGCCATATATTTCCACACAGCACAGTTCTGCAGCAGCCACAACATCAGAAGAATGATTATTGCACTTTTGCTCCAGTACGGATTAACCATCGATGGGCAGACTGTGGTGTCCAATAATCTCTCATATTAATCTTTCAATCTCTCCACTACAGCCCCTCTGCAGACTGCAGAGAATGGAGGGCATGTCATATTTCAGTCACGCTTAGAACGTAAAAGAAAGTAAATCATCTCAGTTACACACCTGGCTGATTGCAGTACCTGCAGAACATATGCCTCCAAAATGTATGTAAATGTGGGAAACTGAAAAGCAACTGGAAAAAGATTATGTGGTAGAGGAAGGAGTGCTTTGACCAAGACTTTTCAAGGCATGCACCTCAACCATACACCTGTCCAAAGGAAAGATAAACAGCTAGCTGGCATCCACCCACCCCTCCTCCTCATGTCCATTCTCACCTCTACCTCTGAGGAATGTAGTGTCAGTCTGGTTTGTCTCCTACCTTTCTTAGTGCCGCGCCAGAAGCGGTCTCCCAGAGGGTCGCCCATTGACCTCTCAGCCGGGTCCATGGTGCTTTGTCCTCTCAGTGTCACCTCAGGGTCTCCTGGGTCCATCCACTCTAACCTCTCCAACCCTCCAGACCAAATAAACTATACTAAACCTTCCACCACCTCCACTGCCTTAGGCCAGAATCAAACCACTCCTCTCCCCCATGTGAAACCTATTGCCCATCTTGTCTTGCAGATCCACACTGCATGCAAGATGTGACAAGGCAGAGAGGGAGATGGTGGAGGTGCTGAGGGGAGGGGTAGGGGGAAAATCTTGTGCCCATAAAGACAGGGTAGGCCTACACCATAAATCTGAGGCCTTGCCAGGAACCAATGTGTCCTTCTCCGGCTCCTGCCCGCCCCTCTCTCTCTCGCTCTCTCTCTCCCCTGTACACCATACATCTAAGAGCACCCACACATTGGCCTGACAGAGTGTTTCTGGAACAGACAGTGAAACACACACAGTGCGCCTTGTCCCTGGTGGCCTCACAAATGTCAGCCTTGCTGATTAAGACGAAGGGCGGACATTGCCATGGAGCGATAGCGAGGCAGAGAGAAAATGAGAGAAGGGACAAAAGCAAGGAGCGATTCTTCGCTTATACTCTAAGCTTACTTAGTATAAGCAGCAATACAGTACTGCGACGTTACCCAAGTTCACACCACAGTCACATTGCCTCTCTTCTACTCTCTCCAACTCCTTCCTGAGTTCATGGAGGGGAGTGACTAGGCCTTGTCCAGGTTGTTAAAAGAAACATTCTGTTCTTCTGCAAACAGTTGGAGGCTGAAATGAGTGTCGAGGCACAGGGAGAAAGAGCAAAGAGATCCAACGATCCTCCCTTACTCAAGCCTCCATAACAGTTAAAACCTGCATTAATAATCAATACTTTCTTTGTTTTGAGTGGCTGAGTAAGGGAGGACCCAAATTGTTAACATTTTTGGAGAGGACATGAGCTGGAAGTTATCATTCGCAACACACGGATATGAGTCAATGCACGTTAGTCATCTTGGCTGGATGCCTTCTAAGTGAATTTAACAATGCACTTTGAAGGACAAGATCGAGATAGAAAAGATAACAGTAAAACACCATTGTGCAAATTTCAACAACAAAATAATCCTGCAGGCGTCAGACCTGCCTCTATTTGCTTTCGTAGATAGCACTGGTGATCGAATCAAATCACGTGCGCCGAATACAACAGCTGTAGACCTTACAATGAAATGCTTACTTACAAGCCCTAACCAACAGTGCAGTTCAAGTAAAACAATAAGTATTAGGTAAACAACAGATAAGTAAAGAAATAAAAAAAAAACAGTAAAATGACAGTAGTATATACAGGTGGTATATACAGGCGGTACCGGTACAGAGTCAATGTGCAGGGGCACTGGTTAGTCGGGCTAATTTAGGTGATATGTACATGTAGGTATAATTAAAGTGACTATACATTGATGGTAAACAGAGAGTAGCAGCAGCGTAAAAGAGGGGGTGGGGGCACACACAATGCAAATAGTCCAGGTAGCCATTTGATCACCTGTTCAGGAGTCTTATGGCTTGGGGGTAAAAGCTGTTGAGAAGCCTTTTGGACCTAGACTTGGCGCTCCGGTACCGCTTGCCATGCGGAAGCAGAGAGAACAGTCTATGACTGGGGTGACTGAAGTCTTTGATAATTTTTAGGGCCTTCCTCTGACACCACCTGGTATAGAGTTCCTGGATGGCAGGAAGCTTGGCCCCACTGGGCCGTACGCACTACCCTCTGTAGTGCCTAGCGGTCAGAGGCCGAGCAGTTGCCGTACCAGGCAGTGATGCAGCCAGTCAGGATGCTCTCGATGTTGCAGCTCTAGAACCTTTTGAGGATCTGAGGACCCATGCCCAATCTTTTCAGTCTCCTGAGGTGTAATAGGCTTTATCGTCCCCTCGTCATGACTGTCTTGGTGTGTTTGGACCATTCTAGTTTGTTGGTGATGTGGACACCAAGGAATTTGAAGTTCTCAACCTGCTCCACTGCAGCCCCCTCAATGAGAATGGGGGCGTGCTCGGTCCTCCTCCTTTTCCTGTAGTCCACAATCATCTCCTTTGTCTTGATTACGTTGAGGGAGAGGTTGTTGTCCTGGCACCACACGGCCAGGTCTCTGAACTCCTCCCTATAGGCTGTCTCGTCGATGTCCGTTATCAGGCCTACCACTGTTGTGTCATCTGTAAACTTAATGATGGTGTTGGAGTATGCAGTCATGGGTGAACAGGGAGTACAGGAGGGGACTGAGCATGCACCCCTGAGGGGCCCCAGTGTTGAGTATCAGCGTGGCAGATGTGTTGTGTCCTACCCTTACCACCTGGGGGCGGCCCGTCAGGAAGTCCAGGATCCAGTTGCAGAGGGAGGTGTTCAGTCCCAGGATCCTTAGCTTAGTGATGAGCTTTGAGGCCACTATGGTGTTGAACGCTGAGCTGTAGTCAATGAACAGCATTCTCACGTAGGTGTTCCTTTTGTCCAGGTGGGAAAGGGCAATGTGGAGTGCAGTAGAGATTGCATCATCTGTGGATCTGTTTGAGCGGTATGCAAATTGGATTGGGTCTAGGGTTTCTGGGATAATGGTGTTAAAGCGAGCCATGACCAGCTTTTCAAAGCACTTCATGGCTACAGACGTGAGTGCTAAGGGTCGGTAGTCATTTAGGCAGGTTACCTTAGTGTTCTTGGGCACAGGGACTATGGTGGTCTGATTGAAACACGTTGGTATTATAGACTCAGTCAGGGACATGAGTCTATAATGTCAGTGAAGACACTTGTCAGTGAAGACAGTTGCCAGTTGGTCAGCGCATGCTCGGAGTACACGTCCTGGTAATCCGTCTGGCCCAGCGGCCTTGTTAATGTTGACCTGTTTAAAGCTCTTACTCACGTCGGCTACGGAGAGCGTGATCACACAGTTGCCCGGAACAGCTGGTGCTCTCATGCATGCTTCAGTGTTGCTTGCTTATAAGGTTTTTAAGATGACTCTCTTAAAAGGTTTTTCATTTATGGGTCTCATTTGAACATGTAGAAATGCCTGTAGCATTATTTCAGTTTTTAATAACAAGAGCAGTGTGGAATTGCTTAAGATAACACTACAAGGACACTGTTCACTAAGAGTTGCATCAACATCGTTTGTATAACTACAATCACACTACAATCAATACCCTATCATTAACTTCTTACACTATTAACCAGACCATTTCTGGAGTGATGTGTTATTGATTTTCTCCTGTGCTTCATGTCGGAGTTTGATATGGAACTAAGATGGAGGAGCAGGGAGAAAATGTCCGTCGGGCCGGGAGTGCCAGACAACACTGGGCTCGACCCGTTTGCACCACCCAGTGCCGGCGGCTGCTTCATGACCAGAGGGAAGCATTCATTCCGCAGCATTGATATGATTGAGGAAGCTATACTGCACCGCAGGGGAAAGGCACAGCACAGGAAGGATCTGGGTGACAAAGAAAAAGTCTCAAAGTAAAACAAAAAGGGCAGCAGCTTAGTCACAGTGTTGAGAGAGCAAAAGCACAATAAAAACCTTGAGAATGTTTGTGCTATGACTCAGCGTTGTTCAGCGACTACAAAACCACACATAGGAGTGGTCATGCTGATCCATGTGTTGCCATAGAGACGCCGCTAGTAAAGGGGACACAGGCTAGGTAAACAAAGTACTGTCCGTGGCTGTTGCCCCAGCAACCGTCACCGAAACAAAACTGACACAGGATCCCTTTCCTTACTGGCAGTGACTGGGGTAGAATTTGCATGGTGACGTGAAGAGGCTTGGCTGTATTATGTTTAGACAGGCATCCTGACAATCACCTTCGTTAACATTTAAACCAACCAACAAACAAACACACACACACATAATTATGCACAAAGGCACAGCGGCATCGCACTAAATAAACACACACACACACACACAATAAGGTGATTTACAATCCACATTTTGTCCATTAAAACCTGTCTATGAATCAGTTGAATTCTTTCCTCTGAGCAGAACAGGAGGGGAAAAAATTACTGGAAGAACTGCCATTCTTAAAAGCGGCTTGCTGTAATTTATTTATTTTGTTAGTGGCTGAGAAAAGAAAGGGTCCTTTCTCTACCAGCTCTGGACATCAATATCAGCAGTAACTTTCCAACATTGTTGTTCCTCTCTAGCGATCATCAAATGGACTGTCTATGGTCTGATCTCTCCACAAGGGAACTCTTTGTGATTCCAGGGACAGGGATACAGAGACAGCAACATAGCAGGGTGTGTCCATTATGCAGGCTTTAGCTGGAGAACCAGAAAGGGGACTGTCCCTAAGCTCTCTATCTGAATCCGTATACTATCTTAATGGCACTCAGCAGATAAGGATTCTGCAGAAAGTCTGTGTAGGCCTACTATAACCCACGGTACATCTCTCCCAGCAGTCAATGTAAGTTGTTAGGTTTGAGAGATGTGTGAATAGCAGCCTAATTAGAGGAGATATAACCTAACACCATAAACATTTTATAACATTTTTAAGAGATTAAACATTTTGAAAAGGGAGGAGAATGGGCCAAAAAAAATGCATAAAGTAGACCCTCTGGTTAAAATACTAAAGCAACCTTAGTTCAACATCTACCGAACTAATCAAGAGATTTCAGCCTCTTAGGAAGGCTAAAAGAGGCATACATCAGCCATAATCTGACTGGAAGCTGTGTATCTCTTAACTGTAAGCTTGAGGACATTATTTTTGCTCTAAGAGAGCAATGTTTAAGTACAACTTTTACATTTTTCTGACTTAAATTGTATTTTTGAGTAAAGTAAATAGGGGCATTCCTTAAACATTGAATAAGTGTATGCTCTGAGGGAGGTTGTAAATTGTAAAGTTGTAAATTTCTGAATGCAAAGGCTGAACGCAAGGACACTATAGGAAGTTACAATGCCAAGACAAATCACCAGCAACACAAGTGAAGCAATATATACACTATATATACAAAAGTATGTGGACACCTCTTCAAATTAGTGCATTCGGCTATTTCAGCCACACAACTGTTGCTGACAGGTGTATAAAATCGAGCACACAGCTGTGCAATCTCCATAGACAAACATTGCAATCAGAATGGCCTTACTGACTTTCAACGTGGCAAAGTCACAGGATGCCACGTTTCTATCAAGTCAGTTTGTCAAATTTCTGCCCTGCTAGTGCTGCCCCGTTCAACTGTAAGTGCTATTATTGTGAAGTGGAAACGTCTAGGAGCAACAACCGCTCAGCCGTGAAGTGGTAGGCCACACAAGCTCAAAGAACGGGACCGTCGAGTGCTGAAGCACGAAGCAACACTCATTAGTAGCAACACTCACTACCGAGATCCAAACTGCCTCTGGAAGAAACATCAGCACAATAACTGTTTGTCGGAAGCTTCATGAAATGGGTTTCCATGGCCGAGCAGACACACACAAGCCTAAGATCACCATGCGCAATGACAAGCGTCGGCTGGAGTGGTGTAAAGCTTGCCGCCATTGGATTCTGGAGCTGTGGAAACACGTTCTCTGGAGTGATGAATCACGCTTCACCATCTGTAGCTCAGATGGTAGAGCATGGTGCTTGCAACGCCAGGGTTGTGGGTTCGATTCCCACGGGGGACCAGTGCGAAAAAGGTATGAACATGTCTGCACTAACTAACTGTAAGTTGCTCTGGATAAGAGCGTCTGCTAAATGGACTAATCTGGGTTTGGCGGATGCCAGGAGAACGCTACCTGCCCCAATGCATAGTGCCAACTGTAATGGTCTGGGCTGTTTTTCATGGTAATGGCTTGATAATGGCTTGCAAAAAAAGTAAGAGGAGCTGACATACTGTAATAACACTGGTGGATGGAAAGTGATACCAGCCTCCCTAGAGAGTAATATAATGCCACTCAGATGGATTTACTTTCAAAATAATCTCCCTTTGATTGTCTAACTGAAAGAAGACACATGCATGGTGTGCCCAGGTATTTGCATGATGAATTGCATGCCCTCAGGTGCTGAAATGACACCTACACTCTTAGAATAAAAAGGTGCCGTCTAGAACCGAAAAGGTTCCACAGAGGGTTCTACATGGGACCAAAAAGGGTTCTCCTATGGGGACAGCAGAAGGATACTTTCGGAACCAATTTTTCTGAGAGTGTACTCTAGCCTAGATAGCAAGAGGGCTGTAGAGTCCTTGGCCTGCTCAACGATGCACCTCAACAGCTACTTTATCAGCATGCTATCTCTACCTATACTTGCATTCCACATGTTTTTGTAGACCACCTGCTGCTTTCTGTGGGTCTGCAAAAAAAACATGTAAATGCATGTACAGTCATGAGTGTGTCTGTTGACTCTAGTTACTTGAAAGTAAAATGCTAAACTGATAATGCCGTTCTGTCAGACCGCACCCCCCCCCCCCCCCAACACATTCTTCACATACTGATTTCACAAAGAGTACAAGTGTTACTTTTTCTATACCACCCATCTTTAAAAAAAAACGAAACATGCTGCTCTACCAAAAACGTGCCTCTCCCATTCTCCTGTTTTGGTCTAGCCCTCTCACCCAGGTGTTTCTCAGCACCTACACAGGTCAGAAGGGGCGTGGAGCATTCCAGGGAGTTTTAAGATGTGAGTATAAGCGGTCTGGAGTAGGGCAAGTCACAGCCCAGCCCTTCAACTTCACTAGAGGGGCTCGCTTTCAAGACAGCAGAAAGGTTTCAGTATGATTTACACATGTCGTGTGTGTGCTCGCACGTTTTCCTGTGTTCCTGCATGCACATGTAAGGAATGTCATATCTACATGCCAATGAATCATTTCCCAAATGCGCCACCTTGGAGACATTTTGTTATTACCTCACTGTCCATTCCTGTTCACCTTGAAACACTCAAACATCCCCTAACTATTTCATACAAGGCAGCTCCCTCCACAACTACCCTGCCCTGAAACTCAATGAATCATTGCGATGGAGTTGGCAAAGACATCAAAAGGCTGCACTCGTACATATTATCCTGTCATCTCTTATACGCATCCCAGCCTTACACACAGATACCGTATCAGGCAAACGCAAAACAGCACCACCACTGAACCTGCCAGAGAACACATTGTTTCCATACATTACAACAATATTATCTGTCCAACATTTTCTCATACATTATAAAAATCAGTTGACCTTTATGTCTTTGTGGATTCCTTATAATGTTATTAAAGTATTGTACTTATACTGAGACAGATGGCAGCAGACCCTGGTGTCCTACCCTTCTTTCTGAACGGTCAAACAATGGAAGAGGAACTCACCTGAAAAAGACAGAGAGAAACAAGACATTAGTTCATCGCATATTATTTGAAGATATTTTTTTTTACTATATAGGTATAGACAATGTAAATCTTCAATATGACCCATGATGCTTTCAAAGTCTTCAGCTAAACGCCTGTCTCAGAACACATCTGTGTGAGGCTATTCAACATTTGTCGGTTGGCAGGAGTAAATCTCCAGGGTAAATCTTGAACCTTTCTTCCCACTTTGTCTGTGATACAGGGTTGAAACATTGCCTTCAGTTAGAATTGAACAATGGGATCAGCCTACAACTGAATTGTTTCAATGTTTCACATTTGAGTTTCGCAAACAAACTAAATAATTTAACAGTAGAGTAACCAACAAGTATTGAGCATTGAGAGGCGATTCATGATACTAGGCTATAGACTAGTAGTAGATGTTTCAGTGATATATATATAGTCGTAGTAAGAGTGTGTATTGTATATAATGCTCCTGACACTTCAACATAGCTTGCACTGAGAGACCTCGCAACATGGCAACGCCTGGTTGACTTGCCAACATTGCCATCTGCTGGGATAAAAGCAAAAAGCCATGTGTTGGAAATGTGTCATATTATGTTTTGGCTTACTTTGGGGCACTCGTGAGTTTAACTAGTATAATTACACTAGTATAATCTAATACTAACTGTATATCAATGTAGAAATGATCTACTAAGTTCAATATAACTTTCCTACTAGAGACACAGGGTAGTACAGTAGGTCTACAGTAGGTCTACTTCAAATATTCAAGTCAAATGCTGACACCTAGCCATTTACTGACATGACGCTGTATAATTTACCTGGGCATGTACCTTTTGAAATGCAGCAAGTACCCATATACCCATATAGCCTATTGTTTCCTACTTTAGCCTTTGAACCTAAAAAAGTAACGGCTTTGTAGCTTGTGCGTTTATTGTGTTTATTTCGGAGTGTTCCTCAACATGTGAGATAGTGGCGTTCTTTTTTCTTCTTAAACTAGGCTACTATGAAATGTCATTCACTACAGCTGGCCTGAAACTGAGGTCACTCCAACCTGCCCTAAGCATTTTCCACGCACAAGGCTCTGCTACGGTGTCTATTGTATATGTGTTTACCTCGGTTTACCACCCATGAAGCCCTGCTGCCATTTCCAGTGCATAATCAACACTACGTTGAATCACCACCTTGGTGACATCTCTGAACCAGAGGACCATATATATAGTAGCCTTAAAGTAGGCCTGGTCTAAAAGAGGCAATGCTTTAAAACAGCCTGCATTTTTATTATAGTTGGTGATTTATGGATTCAATTATCTATTACCAGGGTGGTATCCTCAGAGGAACAAACACCAAAGATGTTTAACCGTGATGTCTCCTTGTTCCAGATCTGTCTGTGCTGTCTTGCCAGCTCCTATAGGAGTTGACAAAACGGCACAGACAGATCTGGGACCAGGCAAGTGAGTGATGATGGTGGACGGGAAGGAAAAAAAAAACGCTGCGGGTAACGGATGGGTTGTTCTGTGCACTTTGGAGATGGACAACAATCAAAGAGCACAATGACAGAATCTGGGAGGGAAAAAAATCTTAACTCTTAACTACTGCTACTCAGTTTGCATCCTTCCAGTCACATTTCCTGGAAGGATGCAAACCAGCTGCACAAGGGTCAGAAAGCCTGAAACCGGTCAAGTCTCAAAGGAGCATGTCAGAAAGTAGGAAAGGGCATTGTAACTCTGCATTATTGTTATCGGCTATATTCAAGGTTGACACCGTTACATAAATATACCCTACTGTATTGAGAAATGTTCTTCTCTGGGGACACACACACACACACACACACACACATACAGCGGGTGAAATAAGTATTGAACACGTCACCATTTTTCTCAGTAAATATATTTCCAAAGGTGCTATTGAAACCAAAATAAAAAAAGTTCAGAAATTAAGTTATGTGTAATAATGTGAAATGGCACAGGGAAAAAGTATTGAACACATGAAGAAAGGGAGGTGCAAAAAGGCATGGAAAGCCAAGACAACAGCTGAAAACTATCAGTAATTAAAAAGCAATCCAGCCCCCTGTCAGTGCAAATTAATATCAGCTGGTTCAGTCCCAACTGATGGCCTACAAAAAGGTCTCATTGCCAAGGTGTCACACAAGACACATCTCATGATGGGTAAAAGCAAAGAGCTGTCTCAAGACATTCGCAACCTAATTGTTGCAAAACATAATGATGGCATTGGTTATAGGCGCATTTCTAAGCTTCTGAATGTTCCAGTGAGCACTGTTGGGGCCATAACACGGAAGTGGAAAGACAATCATTTCACCATAAATTTGCCTCGACCAGGTGTTTGGATGTCATAATACACACCATGTTTGGAGGAGAAATGGCACTGCACATCACCCTAAAAACACCATACCAACAGTGAAGTTTGGAGGTGGGAACATCATGGTGTGGGGCTGCTTTTCAGCAAATGGTACTGGCAAACTTCACATAATTGAAGGAAGGATGAATGGGCAAATTTACAGAGACATTCTTGACAAAAATCTGCTGCCATCTACCAGGATGATGAAGATGAAACGAGGGTGGACATTTCAGCAAGGCAATGATCCCAAACACACAGCCAAGGAAACTCTCAATTGGTTTCAAAGAAAGAAAATAAAGCTGCTAGAATGGCCCAGCCAATCACCTGACTTAAATCCCATTGAAAATCTATGGAAAGAATTGAAGATCAAGATTCATAGAAGAGGCCCACGGAACCTTCAAGATTTGAAGACTGTTTGTGTGGAAGAATGAGCCAAAATCACACCAGAGCAATGCATGCGACTAGTTTCTCCATACAGGAGGCGTCTTGAAGCTGTCATTACCAGCAAAGGCTTTTGTACAAAGTATTAAATAAATATCAGTAAGTGTGTTCAATTTTTTCCCTGTGTCATTTCACATTATTACACATAACTTAATTTCTGAACGTATTTGTTTTGGTTTCTTTGTATGTATAGATTACTTGGGTTGTTACCAACATCTGGTGAATTTCATGTCAATAGCACCTTTGGAAATATATTTACTGAGAAAAATGTGTTCAATACTTATTTCACCCGCTGTACATACATACATACATACATACATACATACATACATACATACATACATACATACATACATACATACATACATACATACATACATACATACATACATACATACATACATACATACATACATACATACATACATACATACATACATACAGTGAGGGAAAAAAGTATTTGATCCCCTGCTGATTTTGTTCGTTTGCCCACTGACAAAGAAATGATCAGTCTATAATATTAATGGTAGGTTTATTTGAACAGTGAGAGACTGTTCTGAGATTCACTTCTCAGAACAGTCAGAACAGTCAGAACTCAGAACTTTTGAACAGTGAGAGACCCAGCTGCCCTGAGATCATTGACAAGATCCTCCCGTGTAGTTCTAGACTGATTCCTCACCGTTCTCATGATCATTGCAACTCCACGAGGTGAGATCTTGCATGGAGCCCCGGACCGAGGGAGATTGACAGTGCTTTTGTGTTTCTTCCATTTGCGAATAATCGCACCAACTGTTGTCACCTTCTCACCAAGCTGCTTGGCGATGGTCTTGTAGCCCATTCCAGCCTTGTGTAGGTCTACAATCTTGTCCCTGACATCCTTGGACAGCTCTTTGGTCTTGGCCATGGTGGAGAGTTTGGAATCTGATTGATTGATTGCTTCTTTGGACAGGTGTCTTTTATACAGGTAACAAGCTGATGTTAGGAGCACACTCTTAAAGGGAGTGCTCCTAATCTCAGCTCGTTACCTGTATAAAAGACACCTGGGAGCCAGAACTCCTTCTGATTGAGAGGTCAAATACTTATTTCACTCATTACAATGCAAATCACTTTATAACATTTTTGACATGTTTTTTTCTGGAGTTGTTTGTTGTTATTCTGTCTCTCACTGTTCAAATAAACCTACCATTAATGTTATAGACTGATCATTACTTTGTCAGTGGGCAAACGAACAAAATCAGCAGGGGATCAAATACTTTTTTCCCTCACTGTACATACATACATACATACATACATACATACATACATACATACATACATACATACATACATACATACATACATACATACATACATACATACATACATACCAGTACATTCACATGCCCACACCCACATCCGCCCAACCCACCCAACTACCCACCCACCAACTACACACACCCAACTACACACATCCGAAACTCATAGTGTTGTATAATATGCTCCCAATGGCAGTCTGTTCCTCAGAGCTGGCGTTTACTGTTACGCCCATCAATACCGGTAGAAAGAAAGAGACTGCAACACCGGGGGGGCCTTGGTGGAGAAAAACACACCCCTGACTTTGCCATTGTCATCCAACACTGCCCAAACACAACACACAACACACACAATGAGCCCTCAACTCTCTCCCTCTCTCTGAATACAGGACAATGCATTCTGCCTCGACCAGCCAAACTGCAATCTCAGTCAGACTGCTGTTTCAGGCTTTTCCTAAACTCAACTGGCATTCACAGCCACTCAAAATCACAGACAGACGGACAGACAGACACGCTCCTCATTCCATTCCATGGGGGGGGGCTCGATGGAGACACGTCTCGACGGAGACACAGAGGGACCATTCACCCTTAGACAGACGCACATGGACACGCACACAAACACACACTCCATTAAAGGACTCTTAATGAGAAGGAGACTTTGCCAGTGGCCACTAGACTATGAATCAGCTGCAGCCTCATATTCAGACAGACGGACAGACAGACAGACGGGTAACTGTGCTGCTCAGTGTTTAGAAGAGGAGCCAGTAACTCACCTAACCTCTAGTGTACAGAACTGACGCCAGCTGTTCCTATTAAGCACGGGTTTGGTCTGGATTAGTTTGAAGATATTAGAAGTGAATCTCAAGTTTGTCATCCATTCATTGCATCCTGCCAGGACCTTCTCCTACAATGAGTTTTGAGAGGGAGGCAGGAAAAGGGCTATCAAAGAAAGAGCTTTGAAATTCTGGGTTAATAATGGGGGTGTTATCTGGGTTAATGATGGGGGTGTTATCTGGGTTAATAATGGGGGTGTTATCTGGGTTAATGATGGGGGTGTTATCTGGGTTAATGATGGGGGTGTTATCTGGGTTAATGATGGGGGTGTTATCTGGGTTAATGATGGGGGTGTTATCTGGGTTAATGATGGGGGTGTTATCTGGGTTAATGATGGGGGTGTTATCTGGGTTAATGATGGGGGTGTTATCTGGGTTAATGATGGGGGTGTTATCTGGGTTAATGATGGGGGTGTTATCTGGGTTAATAATGGGGGTGTTATCTGGGTTAATGATGGGGGTGTTATCTGGGTTAATGATGGGGGTGTTATCTGGGTTAATGATGGGGGTGTTATCTGGGTTAATGATGGGGGTGTTATCTGGGTTAATGATGGGGGTGTTATCTGGGTTAATAATGGGGGTGTTATCTGGGTTAATGATGGGGGTGTTATCTGGGTTAATGATGGGGGTGTTATCTGGGTTAATGATGGGGGTGTTATCTGGGTTAATGATGGGGGTGTTATCTGGGTTAATGATGGGGGTGTTATCTGGGTTAATGATGGGGGTGTTATCTGGGTTAATGATGGGGGTGTTATCTGGGTTAATGATGGGGGTGTTATCTGGGTTAATGATGGGGGTGTTATCTGGGTTAATGATGGGGGTGTTATCTGGGTTAATGATGGGGGTGTTATCTGGGTTAATGATGGGGGTGTTATCTGGGTTAATGATGGGGGTGTTATCTGGGTTAATGATGGGGGTGTTATCTGGGTTAATGATGGGGGTGTTATCTGGGTTAATGATGGGGGTGTTATCTGGGTTAATGATGGGGGTGTTATCTGGGTTAATGATGGAGGTGTTATCTGGGTTAATAATGGGGGTGTTATGGAGAAAGGCAGAGGGTGAGAGGAAGAAGAGTATGGAGAAAGCAGTGTGTGTGTGTGTGTGTGTGTGTGTGTGTGTGTGTGTGTGTGTGTGTGTGTGTGTGTGTGTGTGTGTGCTACTATGCTTTAGGCCATGTTCAGACTGAAACTTTGTATCCGTCAAAAACAGATTGAAACAACAGGTGGCTATCCTTAATGTATTGTACCTGGTAAGCGGATGTGTATGTTTGCACAGTGTATTGAATCCTTCTGTCTGTATAGGCCTTGCTGCATTCTGTGTGTGTGTGTGTGTGTGTGCGTGCGTGCGTGCGTGCGTGCGTGCGTGCGTGCGTGCGTGCGTGCGTGCGTGTGTGTGTGTGTATATGTAGTATTAGTACGTATGTAGTATTAGTGTGTATGTAGTATTAGTATGTATGTAGTATTAGTATGTATGTAGTATTAGTGTGTATGTAGTATTAGTATGTATGTAGTATTAGTATGTATGTAGTATTAGTGTGTATGTAGTATTAGTGTGTATGTAGTATTAGTGTGTATGTAGTATTAGTATGAATGTAGTATTAGTATGTATGTAGTATTAGTGTGTATGTAGTATTAGTATGTATGTAGTATTAGTATGTATGTAGTATTAGTATGTATGTAGTATTAGTGTGTATGTAGTATTAGTATGAATGTAGTATTAGTATGAATGTAGTATTAGTATGTATGTAGTATTAGTGTGTATTAGAGGTAAAGGTACAATAAGACTCACCCACATTAAATATTAATACTTATGACATTAAAATAACATCAATCATCACATCGTACAATGTGACCAGGCTACACATACAGGACGAAGGCAGAGGTATAACCACAACCTAGACCCCTAGTTACTAAAAAGGTATACACAATCACTACCAGACCTCAAGCTTGCGGTCTTGTCTACCCTGCAAGCAGAGACAGAAGGAGCACACAGTAAACTAGCTGTACTGTGAAGCATAAACAGCCAAGCAGAACTTTTAGAACCAGGCTCAGAACCATGTTTGTTGATTTCATCACGTTTTATGCACTAATTTCTGTAGATATGCATGTGGGGTTCTGCACCTCCCCGCACACACACGCACGCACGCACGCATGCACGCACGCACGCACGCACGCACGCACGCACGCACGCACACACACACACACACACACACACACAAACACACACACACACACACACACACACACACACACACACACACACACACACACACACACACAAACACACAAACACACACACACACACACACACACACACACACACAAACACGCAGAAGGATCTGAATCCCCCTGGCCTACAGTATTTCCTCCACTATTCTTTGGTTTCTTCACTTTCAGCGTCCACATTTTTACCGCTAACACAATCCGCTCTCTTACCTTTGGTCGAGGAGTAGGAAGAATCCATGCCTAAACAGCTACTGAGACCTTTGGAACGGCTGGAGGTAATCTGAGACCTTTGGAACGGCTGGAGGTAGGTCTCTTGAGTTTCCTTGCTAAACCTTTTCTTTCTCCCAGTCTCTTGATCTCCGTGTGTGCCGCCTGGTCTCGGTCTTTCTCTCGCTGTTTATCGTCCGCTCTCTTTCAAACACGTCACGCCTCGTAGTTCCACGGAATAGGAGTCCCCCCCCCCCCCCCACCCCTTCACAGGTTAGAGCCGCCCTTACTCACAAGGCCCATGTTAGTACAGCTTGTGTGAGAGTGTGTGAGAGTGTGTGTGCTTTGAGACAGGCGAGTTATTCAGATCAGCAACAAAGGCAACTGGGAGTAAAACATTTAAAGAACGGAACAAGAATGCAGAATGAGAAAAAAATACTATGAAAATATGGTTCTGCATTCTCGATTAAATGACAAACGCAAACCAGCCAACCACTTACACTGTGCACCTGCAGTGAGACGCACGCTCATGACTCATTATAAGGAGACAAGTGCAATACTTTGATAACATCCCCAGCTGCCATCCTCTTTTACACGGATCATAGCTTAGCTAGCGGTGTTAAAACAGTTTGCACCTCCTTAGAGATCCTGTGGTTGAGTAAAGCATATATCCTGACAGACAGCCAGACACACTGATAGCCAGACAGAGAGCCAGACAGAGAGACAGAGGACGCCTTGACTAAAGCAGAAGTGGGGGCGAATATCACCACAGAGTTCCATGGAGGTGGGGGGGGGGGTTGAGGTGTTTAGGTGTTCAGGCACAGTGAGAGTGGTTCAGTGACATGGCCCTCTGCCAGCCCTCCTGAGGGAGCGGCAGGGACACAGTCTGTTCGGGCATGCAGTAGAATACACAATGTGCCTTATGTAGAAACAATACACTAACCCCTTCACCTAAACACTGCATGTAGATGTGAAAGAATTAGACAGGTGTAAGAAATATGGTAATAGCTCCACCATATTGCTTGCACCCACCCAATTATTTAAGATTTATACAAGTCTATGTAAGTCTAGAGGTTGTATCTTGACCAGGCCATCTGTGCAGCGTTGATATTGAGGAAGTACAGAGCAGAAAGGTGTAGCATTGATACGTCGCTGTAACACTGTGAATGAGGAGCAGATGTAGTGCAGGTGTGCTGCATGTGTACTATGCGTTACTACACGTGAAGCTTCACGGTGGTGTAGTTCAAAAAAGGTGCGGGCGTTGAGCAGCTGGAGACTGATGATAGTATGTGCATGCATTTCATAATTCACAGTTATCATGGCCTAATGGCGACACAGGCCAAGTATGACTGCAGCAGACACTGACTTCAAGGAGGTCCCACTGTGACCATTGAGCGGAGTGAAACTGCATCTCCACACCAGGTCAAGGGAGAAAATATATTTTTCAAATCTTAGCAACACTAGATGGGGTGGGGGGTTAACAGAGGCGAGGGACGTGATTGTTACGGAGGTGAGGGAGGTGACTGTTTGTTTTGTGGGCGGCTTCAAAAAGAAAAACGTGGAGAATGTGAGTATTTTTTGTCCAATTCCATTTATTGTACTAACTCATAAAACAAATCTCTTCCCTTTTCTGTTGCAAAACATTTTGCTACGGTGTGCACTAATGAAAACAACCCAGCTGCACCCTGTTTCTGCTTCTGTCCTGACCCCATGTTAGCCACCAGCAGAGGGACACTCCACCCAGGGAAAGCCCTAACCTGCAGCTGTGGGGGGACATGCCTTGTGTTTATCTAGTGTACTGTCTACTGCTCCCCTGGGCCTCACAATCACTGAGAATAACTGGACAACAGATGTGGAAAACAGCCCTGTGATGCATTTCCTACCAGTGATGACCATGTCAAAGGAATGCCCTGATTTCAGGAAGCTTGTAGTGCTGGTGTGGCAGAGTGGTTGTGGGAAATTGGGGATTGATGTGAAACCATAGGAATGCAGGTCTGAATCCAATGTGGTGACATTTTGGAAATTATGTGCTGCCAAGCTTGTTAGTTTTATCATTGGAATGTAATCAATGAATACGAGGCATGAGGGTGTGCTTTAGGACCATGCGGACGCCTCAGAGCGGTCAGATAGGCTGTTTGGTGTTTATCTGACTGGGAAAAAATATATATGACTAAAAACCAAAGTTGTGCCCCTGCACGTACGCACACGCACACACCATCAACATCTCCCTCTGAATCAAGGCCAGAGTATTTGATGAGATTCCCAGTGAAGTCATTTGGATAAACTGGGAAGGACGGCCGTCAGACGGGAGGTCCCATTCCCTGCCCCACCAAAACAAGCAGACATTAACAATACCAGACAATGGGGCCAGCATCCACCCAGCCATTGTTCTACACACCAAAAGACTGTAGCCACCTCCGCTAGTATACAGTAGACAGCTGACTAGAGTATGATAGAGATCTTCAGTGATAAATCACAGGGTTACTAGTTGTGGTTTCAGGACTCTCAGACTAGACGTACGAACGGATCAGATTTAACAGGGCGTTCTGATTCTCCCTGATAGAGCAGGCAGTGACGCATCCCCCCTCCTGGCATTGGCAGCTGAGTGGAGGACTCGATTGTCTATTCTGTCTGCTCACTGATGATGAATTATGTTAGAATTATCTGTTATAGCTCTACAGTATTGTTACATTCTGACTGCCACCATGCCATCGGTGATCCATGGGAAAGCCAAACACTCCTTTTAAGACTTAGGTGAATAACTTAAGAGTAATGAGACGTCTATCAGGGCCACTGCCCTGCGTAGGGCGTTGCCTTCGGATAGAACATTACAGTAATTCAAGATCCTGTTCGTGAGATTTGATCCCGATGGCCTAGCTCAAAACAATAAACTTGGCCCCTCATATTGTACTACCATGACCACTTAGTCCTGGGCTAATCTTCCCTTCCAATTGATTCATTTGAACCCTCTGCTCTCCAATGCAACTCTTCCCCAACCCTATCTAATTTAGAGCGATATATCGGGTCACCTATATTATCAGACGATATTGTCCTGTTGCCGATCTATCTGTATTGGCCAATAATTCCACCGGTAACCGATACTCAATAAATAGGATGAAAAAGAGGAATCTCATGCTTATCTGAACACTTGTGACCATTCTCATGATGTGTCATTATTGTCACAATTAAATTTTTTATTTAACCTTTATTTAACTAGGCAAGTAACAAATTCTTATTTACAATGACAGCCTAGGAACAGTGGGTTAACAGCCTTGTTCAGGGGCAGAACAACATATTTTTTTACCTTGTCAGCTCGGGGATTCGATCCAGCAACCTTTCGGTTACAGGCCCAACACCTGCCCTCATTATTGTCACATTGTATGAAATCAACATTTGAAGCATAGTTGGACAATTGCTCTTTTGGATGGCAATTTATGAGAATTCAGTGTGGGGAAATGGCACTATTTAATTTCCCCCGCAGTAAAACAGTATATCAGCAGATATTTCGGCATCAGTACGTTTTGTTCCACCGAAAAAACGGAATCGGTATTGGTCGTTGGTTTAAACCATAGTAGAAAATCAAAAAGTAGATGGCAGATAACAAGTCAGCCAGATATAGCCTATTGCAGAGGGATTATTTTTGAGTTTGGTTCGATTATTAAAAAATAAATCACAGTTTTAAAAACTAAATGTTGATTAAAGTCATTATGAAATAACGACATTAAAATGATTTTAGAACTTTTTATTGTGAACATTCAATTGCCCAGACATTGATAACATTTAATTGTATCTGTAAGGTCCACATTGTGTAGATGTTTTAAACAAGGAAATAATAAAATATTTTAGTTGTGTATATTATATTTCTAATTGATGACTTTATAATTTTTCATTCCTTAAAGTCATAATCTCCCAAGCAGTAGCAGCCAGCAGTAGCAGCCAGCCAGACAACCAAACGTTATCTCTGTGTGCCCCATACTGTACTGTCTTTGAGTCATCCTATTTAGCTAGGCTAGCTGGCTAGCTAGTACAGTAGCTGCCTAAGTATGCTAAAGAGCTGTCTGACAAAATGATCTTACTAGTTCTTCAAAGTAGATTCATACTATCAACTATCAACCGGTCATTGTAGTCAGTAGAAACAGCAGTTTTTTTTATTGGAAATTATACATTTTAGAAGCCTTTTTAAACATTGAATACACTACATGTTTGCATTTCTTGCAATGAAGGACAATTCCTGCAAATTAAGATACAGCATATGTAAATCTCTAGTTCAAGGGAGTAAGCTCCAGACTATCCATGTCTTCCTATAGAATTCTTTTCATTCTGCCCAGGCTGAAGCAGGATCATACTAAAAAAAGCAGCCACTTCACACACAAGGGGGCATGGCTTTACAGTAGCCCCTATGAACAGAACGCTGCCCTTTCATCTGATATCAACAGATTCCATAAAAGCAACTACAATTTCCTGAGTCTTAAAAAAAAAAACAACTCTTGCGGCTTTCCTTCATGTCTTTGTCGTCTCTCCTCCTTCAAAACTCTCATCAGAATCTGATTTACTGAATCCCTGAACATTCACACACACAGTGCCTGAATTTAAAATGGATTGAATTCAGATTTTGCGTCACTGGCCAACACACACACACACACACACACACACACACACACACACACACACACACACACACACACACACACACACACACACACACACAAAAACCCCATAATGTCAAAGTGGAATTACGTTTTAACTAATTAATAAAATGTATTGAGTCAATAAGTATTCAACCCCTTAATGTCACATAATAAGCTGGACTCACTCTGTGTGCAATAATAGTTGTTGTTTTCTTATGTCTACCTCATCTCTGTACCCCACACATACTGTTTTCTGTAAGGTCCATCAGTCAAACAATGAATTTCAAACACAGACTCAACCACAAAGACCAGAGAGGTTTTCCAATGCCTGGCAAATACACTGAATATCCCTTTGAGCACGGTAAAGCTATTCATTACACCCTGGATGGTGTATCAATACACCCAGTCATTACAAAAGTTACAGGCGTCCTTCCTAACTCAGATGCCGGAGAGGAAGGAAACCGCTCAGAGATTTCACCATCATACTAATGGTGACTTTAAAACAGTTTAATGGCTGTGATCGGAGAAAACAGAGAATGGATCAACAACATTGTAGTTATTCCACAAAATTTACCTAATTGACAGAGTGAAAAGAAGCAAGCCTATAAAGAACAATAAATATTCAAAAACGTGCATATTGTTTGCAATAAGGCACTAAAGTAAAACTGAAAAAGAATTGGCAAAGAAATTAACTTAATGTCCTGAATACAAAGTGTTATGTTTGGGGCAAATCCAACACAACACATCACTGAGTAACACTTTTCATATTTTCAAGCATGGTGGTGGCTGCATCATGTTATGGGTATACTTGTCATCGGCAAGGAATAGGGAG
Organism: Thymallus thymallus; assembly: GCA_023634145.1. Taxonomy (NCBI): domain Eukaryota; kingdom Metazoa; phylum Chordata; class Actinopteri; order Salmoniformes; family Salmonidae; genus Thymallus; species Thymallus thymallus. The sequence goes on from CM042415.1 coordinate 5,886,810, forward strand.
ATTTATTTTGAATAAAGAATAGAGCTAAGCACAGGCAATATCCTAGAGGAAAATCTGATTACGTCTGCATTCCAACAGACACTGGGAGACAAATTCACCTTTCAGCAGGACAATAACCTAAAACAAATATACACTGGAGTTGCTTACCAAGACAGGATTGAATGTTCCCGAGTGGCCTAGTTCACAGTTTTGACAAAAATCGTCTTGAAAATCTATGGCTAAGACTTGAAAATGGCTGTCTAGAGCTTGAATAATTTTAAAAAGAAAAATATGCACATATTGTACAATCCAGGTGAGGAAAGCTCTTAGGGAGACATACCAAGAAAGACTCACAGCTGTAATCGCTGTCAAAGGTGATTCTAACATGTATTGACTATTGATTTCAATACATCTGAACACAAAATAAATACATGTTCTCACTTTGTCATTATGGGGTATTATGTGTGAGATTTTTTATTTATTTAAATCCATTTTGAATTCAGGCTGTAACAACAAAATGTGGAACCGATCAAGGGGTATGAATAGTTTCTGAAGGCACTGTACAGTCGTGGTCAAAGGTTTTGAGAATGACACAAGTATTAGTCTCCACAAAGTTTGCTGCTTCAGTGTTCTTAGATCTTTATGTCAGTAGTTGCTATGGTACACTGAAGTATAATTACAAGTATTCCATAAGCGTCAAAGGCTTTCATTGACAATGACATTCAGTTTATGCAAAAAGTCAATATTTGCAGTGTTGACCCTTCTTTTTCAAGACCTCTGCGATCCACCCTGGCATGCTGTCAATTAATTTCTGGGCCACATCCTGACTGATGGCAGGCCATTCTTGCATAATCAATGCTTGGAGTTTGTCAGAAGTTGTGGGTTTTTGTTTGTCCACCCGCCTCTTGAGGATTGACCACAAGTTCTCAATGAGATTAAGGTCTGGGGAGTTTCATGGCCATGGACCCAAAATGTTGATGTTTTGTTCCCCGAGCCACTTAGTTATCACTTTTGCCTTATGGCAAGGTTCTCCATCATGCTGGAAAAGGCATTGGTCATCACCAAGCTGTTCTTGGATGGTTGGGAGAAGTTGCTCTCAGAGGATGTGTTGGTACCATTCTTTATTCATGGCCGTGTTCTTAGGCAAAATTGTGAGTGAGCCCACTCCCTTGGCTGAGAAGCAACCCCACACATGAATGGTCTCAGGAAGCTTTACTGTTGGCATGACACAGGAGTGATGGTAGCGCTCACCTTGTCTTCTCCGGACAAGGTGTTTTCCGGATGGCCCAAACAATCGGAAAGGGGATTCATCAGAGAAAATGATTCTACCCCAGTCCTCAGCAGTCCAATCCCTGTACCTTTTGCAGAATATCAGTCTGTCCCTGATGTTTTTCCTGGAGAAAAGTGGCTTCTTTGCTGCCCTTCTTGACACCAGGCCATCCTCCAAAAGTCTTCGCCTCACTGTGCCTGCAGATGCACTCACACCTGCCTGCTGCCATTCCTGAGCAATCTCTGCACTGGTGGTGCCCCGATCCCGCAGCTGAATCAACTTTAGGAGACGGTCCTGGCGCTTGCTGGACTTTCCCTGTCTTAGGTCAGTTAGGATCACCACTTTATTTTAAGAATGTGAAATGTCAGAATAATAGTAGAGAGAATGATTTATTTCAGCTTTTATTTTTTTCATCAGATTCCCAGTGGGTCAGAAGTTTACATACACTCAATTAGTATTAAATTGTTTAACTTGGGTCAAACGTTTCGGGTAGGCTTCCACAAGCTTCCCACAATAATTTGGGTGAATTTTGGCCCATTCCTCCTGACAGAACTGGTGTAACTGAGTCAGGTTTGTAGGCCTCCTTGCTCGCACATGCTTTTTCAGTTCTGCCCACAAATTTCCTATAGGATTGAGGTCAGGGATTTGTGATGGCCACTCCAATACCTTGACTTTTTTGTCCTTAAGCCATAACTTTGGAAGTATTCTTGGGGTCATTGTCCATTTGGAAGACCAAGCTTTAACTTCCTGACTGATGTCTTGAGATGTTGCTTCAATATATCCACATAATCTTCATTTCTCATGATGCCATCTATTTTGTGAAGTTCACCAATCCCTCCTGCAGCAAAGCACCCCCACAACATGATGCTGCCACCCCCGTGCTTCACGGTTGGGATGGTGTTCTTCGACTTGCAAGCGTTCCCCTTTTACATCCAAACATAACGATGGTCATTATGGCCAAACAGTTCTATTTTTGTTTCATCAGACCAGAGGACATTTCTCCAAAAAGTACGATTTTTGTCCCCATGTGCAGTTGCAAACCGTAGTCAAGCTTTTTTGGAGCAGTGGCTTCTTCCTTGATGAGCGGTCTTTCAGGTTATGTCGTTATAGGACTTGTTTTACTGTGGATATACATACTTTTGTACCTGTTTCCTCCAGCATCTTCACAAGGTCCTTTGCTGTTGTTCTGGGATTGATTTGCACCAAAGTATGTTCATCTCTAGGAGACATAACGCGTTTCCTTCCTGAGCGGAATGACAGCTGCATGGTCCCATGGTGTTTATAATTGCGTACTATTGTTTGTACAAATTAAATGAACATGGTACCTTCAGGTGTTTGGAAATTGCTCCCAAGGATGAACCAGACTTGTGGAGGTCTACAATATCTTTTCTGACGTCTTGGCTGATTTCTTTTGATTTTACCACGATGTTGAGCAAAGAGGCACTGAGTTTGAAGGTAGGCCTTGAAATACATCCACAGGTACACTTCCAATTGACTCAAATTATGTCAATTAGCCTATCAGAAGCTTCTAAAGCCATGACATCAAATCGTTTAAAGGCACAGTCAACTTAGTGTATGTAAACTTCTGACCCACTGGAAATGTGATATAGTGAATTATAAAGTGAAATAATCTGTCTGTAAATAATTGTTGGAAGAATTAGTAGTAGATGTCCTAGCCGACTTGCCAAAACTATAGTTTGTTAACATGAAATCTGTGGAGTGGTTGAAAAATGAGTTTTAATGTAAACTTCCGACTTCAACTGTACACATGTGATAAGGCCACAGAGGTCCAGAGATAATTACAGACACCCTTGATAATCTGTAGTACCCAAAAAGGCAAATCTGATAAAAGTGTGCCAAGGCTATTTGGAGGCAGTGCAGAGACACTATTTTACAACTTTTTTTTTTTTTTCATGATTCGTAAAACTCCCATTAGATCCAAAAATGACTGTTTGCCCCAGGCACAGAGTAAATCTCAGTTAATTTATGGTACATAAATAAAAATGCTTGTTAAGCAGAAAATCGGAGGGATTCCAGGATATTTCCTGGAGTCAAACCTGATTTACTGTATGTTTTTTTTCTAATAGACCTATGTTTTGAGCCTTCATATTTAACCTTGTTTTTTTTACCCATTCTCCATAACTTCTTCTTGACACACACAGTAAGGTAAAGTACACACACATGTAGTTGGAACATTTCGTGTGTAATCAGACAGTAACACCCTTTGTTCAGTGTGTGTGTGTGTGTGTGTGTGTGTGTGTGTGTGTGTGTGTGTGTGTGTGTGTGTGTGTGTGTGTGTGTGTGTGTGTGTGTGTGTGTGTGTGTGTGTTCATGCATTTCAGTTGTGTTTTGGTCTCACCAGCCCTTTGCTCAGCTGCATTGCAGTCGTTTAATGGACCGAGTTTGGACAGTTTCAATCAAACCAATCCCATAACGCTGAAGGCTCTTTTATTTCAGAGATTCACAGCCTATCAAATAGTGAAGTGGCACATCCAGCACATGAGCTGCTCATCCTTCCTCAAGCAGATGCTTAACCTTGCAGTCCGCTGCTCACTTGGTATTTAGACAGTCCAAAGCATCAATACACCATTTTAGGTTCCAAGATACCCTGGCATTTAACACACACAATGGCACAATGGAGTCTTTACATTCTACAAGATACTATGACAGCATCAGATTTAGACTAGAGGGAGAAGCTGTATATTCGCTCCTCTTCCCCAGGCCAGCCATAAAACTCCTATGCATCATACAGTACAGTGCAGAGCTATATATTTAGATGGCTCTGGTACAGTGGTGTGGTTCTCCGTGCAGCAGGGCTACAGTGGGTTTATAGGGCTGTAGATCTCCATCAGGAAGTCCAGCTCAGACTGAAATCGATCGGCGGTCCGGAGTGCTGATATAGGAGAGGCTGCTGGGTTGGTGATGAAGGGGAGATGAGATGAATCACCCATCTAGGAGCCACTTCCTGGCAACACACCCTCTTACACCACTCACTGATGCACATACAGTATTATATACAATGTAACATACACAAAACACACACACACACACACACACACACCAATGCACTCATGCAGACAGACACAAACGCAGTAAACGCACACAAAACACACAAGTAAGGATATACGCTTAAGACTGATCAATAGTCACTAATTTGTCCAGTATCTATATCCCAGTGCTGAGAGAGAAGTAGCCCAATGCCCAATCCTCCCTGCCTCTTCACCACGACTGCAAATTCCTCCATCAGACCGATGGGCATTGGTGACAAGGTGTCATCTAAAATGCATCAGAAAGCCAAATGTAGCACCATGGCGAGACCCAAAGTGTTCTATTAGCGTGTCAGCGCTAACAGGCTAGCCTAGGGATGAGGCGTCAGAGAGAGTGAGTGACGTCTGTAATTATACAGAGCGATTGATCCTGGACTCCCGATGAACACGGTGGCTGAGAAGTGCTTAAGCCAGACTAAGACAGGAGTCAAATAATATTAACCCCTCGCGCCAATCGTCCAATGGGTGTGGTAGTACCGTATTTGTGCTGTTTCAGTAAAACACCTTCCATTTGCTCTCACACCCCCTGGTGAAATATCATCTCAACTCTGCTGGCCGGGCAGCAGGGTCAAGGAGTGCCAGTCATGACATCATTAGATCACACCACCGTCTGGTTCTCCACAGGATTGTTACTGAATGACTTCATAATTCACACACACACACACACACACACACACACACACACACACACACACACACACACACACACACACACACACACACACACACACACACACTCATCAAAACACTGTCATCATCATCATCATCATCATAATTTAGGCTACGGTCATGACAATTGTCCCACAGTTATCACTATTCAAAATAATACAAATAAATGCTGGTAGATAGTTGTAGGCCTACACGGTCGACATATTTAGTGTTGTTTTGCTGATGAAATCACATGTCCGCCATTACATCATGACAACAGAAACTGTAATGGGAAAGCAAGATTTAGAAGACAAAACCTGACTGGTTACTCCAGCATGTTTACATATACCTAAAGAAGAGACAATACAAATCTCAAAATGGTTCATTCATAGGGTTTGAGTAGCCGTAGTAGTACTAACTGCTGGTAAGGTGCATGTCAGATTTGCCTGACGGGTTTGCATAGGAAATGTGAGGTTGAGATGCTAGTGCTATGATGCCACACGCCAGCACACTACTACACACCAACTCCTCTGACTGAAGGGGTCTGTCAGGTGACAGGTCAGTCGAAGCCAAGACATTGTAGCTTTTCTATACAAACACAGCAGACTCAAGAGAGACAATCAGACAAACACTCTCTTTCTGTCTCTGAAACACACATGCAAATGTCTGAGCTGGGAGATATTCTCCCAGAACTTCCCCCAATGCCATTGTCGGACACCCCTCCCTCCCAGCCTAAAAATGAAATAATGTTGCTTTGGAGCAATATTCCACAGATAAAATGTATGTCAAACAAAAACCAATGACTGTAAAGTTAAACAAACCATGCAACTCTATGCACAAGGACTACTTTTAAAAATGTCCACAGAAAATTTGGCAAAAACAACATTTTAAGAACAGTGCAGATGCAAAGTTTTGTAACAGATTGATGGTTTGTGTTGTTTGTGCTGTCATTCTGTTACCAAACTTTGCATCTGGAATGTACTTACAGTAAATGTGTTTTTGTAAAACTTTCAGTGGAAATTGTGCATGGAGTTGTATGGTTTTGTTTAACTTTGCAATCATAGTTTTTTGTTTGACATAGAACGTCACGGTTACCATGGAATTGCCCTTCGCCCTCCTGCCTCCCTCTGTCTGTCTGTCCGTCTGTCTGTCCAGTCTTTGTCTCTGTCCCTGGTTAAGTACAATGAAGCGAGCACAGAGAGTTCCTCTGTAAAAGTATACCCGTAACTCTGCAGTGACAGAACGAAGTAAAGTCTGCCCACGGTCCAGACAGAAAGTACCTTTGAGAGAAGTGATCTCCTGCTGAATGGACCTGTGGCCGTCCATTCTGACTCTCTGGCCTCCGGTTGATGGTTGATGACAGTTCTCTGTGATGTTGATGACAGTGATGTTGATGCCAGTTCTCGGTGCAGCTCCTACTGTGTACCTCCGCCTCAAGTTGACTTTGCAAGTGTCTGTGAGTCCTGGCTACTCCTCTGCAGGCTTAGGAACTGCCTCATATGTCTCACCCCTTCTTGCCCTCTTTTTTTCTGCCTCTGCAGTGCTGCTTGCCGGGAGAGGCAGCTGTGTTTGGGTCCCTCTCAAATACACACGCACACACACACACACCCTGTGTGTACAGGAATATCCACTGTGGGAAGCCTCTCCCTTCCTCCCTCCTCCTCTACAGCCTAAAGCCGGCTTTTCACTGAGGGCTGTGCCTCTGCAAATCACTGCACAGCACAGTCCTCATTCACCATGACTCAGCCAATGGTTGCAGGGCACTGGCATCCGTATTCATTATGGCTCAACCAATAACGGTGTAACTCTGCCATTCAGACTCATGACTGTAACAAGGAGAGTTTGAGTGATGGTGAGTTTTAAAGTAGAGATGGCTGCAGACAGAGAGCAAGAGAGAGGAGGGGGGGGGGGGGGAAGAGAGAGAGAGGGGGGGGGGGGGGGGGGGAGGAGAGAGGGGGGGGGGGGGGTGTAAGTGAAGCTGGGGATGAATAAAATACCTAAACCACATCCAGTTCCGAACCAGACAGACTAGAAATCCCAGGTCATGTGGAAATAGAAGATAAATCTAAGGAAGGAAGATTCCTTATCAACACACATAAATATATAGTCTAGACGCCATCTCACACATCTGTATAAGAGCTGTTGTCTACACCATCCTTGGTCAGGTTTGGGGGAATATTGGGAGGATACGCCAACAGGAACCCACTCTAAATCTGGGCTGTGCCATTGGAGATGACAACCTTCTCTTTCAGTTTTAATCTATGCTATACCACATCAGGGTGAACAGGTACAATCAGGACCACTCCCATTAATAAAACCTACTTTCACCTGCAGCAGCACAGGTGTACTGTGTCAAACCTGGTGGTATAATATTTCAAATAGTCAGGCACAGTTTGGCATCTGCATTACAAAAACATGATCACTGCAAAACTATTGACCCAGGAAAAGTTATTTAATTAAGATCACATCAACATGACTTTACTTTCACATCTGTTCTAATGCATACTGTCCACAGTAGCAACTAACCAATGCTGAATATCACTGCTTGGCTGCTGATCTGACATTGAAATGCCACTGACAAATGGCCAGTCTTTGGACTGTGTCAAATGTTCCAGTTACAGTCCATGTTCAATTTAAACATAACCCACCCCATCCCATCTTTAGAATCCCCTGGGTTCCTTCAATATTACACAAAGCCCCCGGCTACACTGAGGACAGAGAGGCACACATTCTGAGCATATTTCACAGCAACCTCTGCTCCACTCTCATGGACAGAGATAACTCTTCCTAAAACCACACAAAAACTAATGATAGTCGTGACATTCTCATGTAAATTATTGACTTACGGGCATGATGCTGAGACTCACTTTAAAATGTATGCCAAACAATAACAAAACTCTATGCACAAAGACTACCTTCAAAAATGTCCACTGAACATTTGACAAAAACACGTATACTGAAGAACAGTGCAGATGTAAAGTTTAGTAAAGGTAAAAGGTAAAAACTCCCAGAGTTTAAGTTATGAGGTTTTCCAAAATATCTTAAATATCTTAAATCTCTACTCTGAATTAAGATTCAAAGACACCTTGAGTTTGGAAAAAAATCGGACCGGAACAAATCTGAACTCTACTAAACTCTACAGTACTGTACTGACCTATACTCTACCCAACTATTCAGTAAGAGGAGAGGAGAGGAGAGGAGAGGAGAGGAGAGGAGAGGAGAGGAGAGGAGAGGAGAGGAGAGGAGAGGAGAGGAGAGGAGAGGAGAGGAGAGGAGAGGAGAGGAGAGGAGAGGAGAGGAGAGGAGAGGAGAGGAGAGGAGAGGAGAGGAGAGGAGAGGAGAGGAGAGGAGAAATTGTCCAGACTGTTCTCACAATTTTGAGCTGAACATAACAGTATGCCAGTGGAAGGACAGTAGCAGGTGACCCAACTCTGGGTTGTGACTAATATGATTTCCTATTTTAGCCAATTAAATTGCAGTCATTCTGTTACAGAGTAACAGTTTCTCATTTGTATCCCTCGTGAGGAGGGGTATGATGAAAGTTCGCAGTATCTTAAAATATACAGTATGTGGGTTTTTTGTAAAATAATTAAGACACTAGGCAATATTTCTTAAACAGAATGCAAATAATTTCTGCAAAATTTAATATAAACGTTGATATTAGTTCGCAAGGGACTTAACTTCAACATGATTGTGTTTTGATGTATTTCTAATACCTTAAGACTTTTTCTAGTAGATGTTGTCTAAGACCCCTTTTCCATCTGTTTGACCAGAAATCAAAGCCTTTGCTTTTTCCTAATGGAAAATGGTTGAAAAACATATATATAGGCCTTCATAATTTAATAATTGAATGCTTTCACTTGACACCAAATGTGATGTGCTCCTAAGAACTTCACAAGTTGGTGCTCAAGGTTCCTTTTAAATGGAAATGGCCCTATATTCTGAAGCATCTGTCTAATTCAGAGTACACAACCCAGTCTTCCTGTACAGAATGGTGCTATTATTTGAGTCACAATCAGTATCGCTTTCTCTCTCTCTCATATAATAAAGGAAGGAGGGAGGAAACGAGTGACATATTGTTGGCAGCAAAGCAAAACTGATAGTCTAGCCATTCTGTATTGTCAAGGAGAAATACAAACTCAAAACAGTGTCTGTGTGTGTGGGGGCCATGGCTCAGGTCCCTGACTATTTCCTTATGGATGTGTTCCCTGCTAGCCCAGCATTCCACAGCACCAGAGAGACTAAACAGCCAAGGACAGACACAGAGGGATGGCACAGCTGTGTATGGGGTGACTGTTGTTTGGATTGGCTCACACCGGCATCCCTTTGGACCTGTGCCTCTCGTTCGTCCTGTACCTGCCACTTTGTCAGTGTGACAGGTTGAATGAAGACTAACCAGCCTGTAACCAACAGAAGGCAAACGGGCAAAAACTGTAATGAATTAGCTGTGACAATAGCAACAACACTTTCCAATGCCTTCAGGATGGGTGAGCTGGCTAACAGAGAAGTGGATCCATATTAGAACTGGACTGCTTTGAACTGGACTGCTTTGAACTGGACTGCTTTGAACTGGACTGCTCACACGTCGCTCACAGGTGCAACAGAGTAGAAGGTGTAGAGAGATTAATACGTCTGGCCAATTTAATTTGTAGTATTACATGCATGTGATTTAATTATATCATACACACATTTAGCTGTATAAGTATCTCTTCCTGTCATTTACCTGTACAGTTAATGTAACCATGCAAATATTCACTTACCTGTACATTTAACTGTATATTTACCTGTACAGTTCATTTAACCATGCAAAATATTTACTTACCTGTTCATTTAACCAGTCTGTATATTAAGTAAACTATTATTACCCTCACTTATATCATACGCACTTTTAGCTATTTAAGTATTTCTCTGCCATCGACCTGTATAGTATAACCATGCACCATCCACCAATGTATAGTGTACATATTCAGCCATCCACTCATACTATGCAATGTCTTTTTATAGCTTTTTTGCACTCCAGACTTCTTGTATTTTTATACTTTTTCATACTGCCGCTCTACGTATCATGTATCGTGTATCTGTCTTTTGTGTATTTCGTTCTGGCATTTTACACCTGCCCCTCGGGGATCAATAAAGTATCTATCTATCTATCTATCTATCTATCTATCTATCTATCTATCTATCTATCTATCTCTCTATCTCTCTATCTATCTATCTATCTATCTATCTATCTATCTATCTATCTATCTATCTATCTATCTATCTATCTATTAGATCTGATGTCATGCTAGTGATGAGGGGGAGTCCCTAGTCCTTATCCAATAGCCACTATAGATAAACCACTGCTACTAGTAGCTGGAGTTAAGGATATGTGTGTTTGAATAAGCCTAATGCTCTGTTGAATGCATTTGTTTTCACAGAGTAAAACATTGTCTGCTAGATTAAATATATCCACGGGCATCCTAATGAATCCTTATGAAAAACTGTTTTGTCTTCCTGAATAGAGACCAGATAAGAGTCTATTTCTTAGCATTCTTGGTTAGTGTGTTTACTGTTTGTGTTCAGGCATTATCTTATTTGGTTGTAATGCTTGAATAAGCACTCAGCAAATTCAAACAGGGCTGCAGGCTATGAATGAATGAATTCCTAGTTTGGCGGCATGAATGTAAACGAATGAATCCTATGTTGTTGTAACTGCAGCCTACTGTATGAGTCAGCAAACGTCTGAAGTTTGGCCAGAGGGAGGTTTAAATGGTAGTTCTCAGTATCACTGCATGTTTGAGTGAGCCTTAGTGACTGACAGATTTAGGCACAGCAGACCTGGGTTCAAGTAGCATTTGTGGTCTTTCAAATACTTCATCTGTGATTGATTGAACTTGATAGTCAAATGCTATTTAAAAAAGAAGTCTGAGTTACAGTATGGGTGGGTGTATTCGAGATAAAACAGTTGTGACCACAAGTTTTTTTTTTTAAGGGGTTGTTCCAGTAACAGTAACCTTAGTCAAATATGGTCAAGGATACAGAGATGGAAGTTTGTATCATTAGCAGTAGCAGGCATTTATTACTGACAAAGAGTCTCAGTGGAATGAAGTTATGAGGCAGAGGCCTTTGTCGTGACAGTAGGGCCTGTGTTGGAGCTACAGTATGTGCTTGTCTGCAGTTTACGTGCAGAACGCAGACTTATGGAGGAACATGTCAATCCACACGGCCGTTTATTAGTGGTCTGGGCTTACAAAGTGTTAACACATTCTCCCAGTGAAACCATGATGAATCCAGGGGCCCCTTTCATTCTCCCAGTGAAACCATGATGAATCCAGGGGCCCCTTTCATTCTCCCAATGAAACCATGATGAATCCAGGGGCCCCTTTCATTTCATGTATCTCTATAGCACTGGTTCACACATAGCTTCAGTCGAGATATTACTGGCTTTCTGTGGAGGGTTAAGGGGAAGAGCAAGACTCTGTGCTAGCATGTGGATTGGATGTGGGATGTAGAATAGAACTCTTTCCAGTGTTCTGTTTCTTGTGTGGGATAGTGTAGCACCTAGTAGCAGAGTGGACACTCCCTCACATTTCAGAGCCCTCACCATTTCAGAGCCCTCACCACTTCAGAGCCCTGTCCATTTCAGAATTCTACCCATTCTAGAGTCCTGTCCATTTCAAGATTTTTACCCATTCTAGAGTCCTGTCCATTTCAAGATTTTTACCCATTCTAGAGTCCTGTCCATTCTAGAGTCCTGTCCATTTCAGAGTTCTACCCATTCTAGAGTCCTGTCCATTCTAGAGTCCTGTCCATTTCAGAGTTCTACCCATTCTAGAGTCCTGTCCATTCTAGAGTCCTGTCCATTTTAGTCCTGTCCATTTTAAAGTCCTGTCCATTTTAGTCCTGTCCATTTTAGAGCCCTGTCTATTTCAGAGCCCTATCCTTTCACCCCTGAATGTGGGGGCCATGAATGTGTTTGCAGCCCCTGGCCAGTTTACGCCGGTAGCCCCGCTGTGAACGTCCAGACAAAACATTCCATCTCCCTGAGGTCACACAGCCACACAAATCTCCAGTCCAATGTGACAGCTTAGAGCGCAGGGCAACGTGTGTCTCCCAGCACTGAGAGAAAAGCTTTGCACAGAGCCAGTATCTGGTGAAAAAACGGTTAGTCAATGGACGGGCCAAGGCCAAACACAACAGGTCCCAGTCTACACACTACAAAGAGGACACATACACTCACACACTTACCAAATGTCCCTGTGAAACATCACTCTCTGTCTACTTCATTAAAGTGATCATCAGCACAAGTCACTGGTGATGATGGTAATTGAGGAGCTCTTGCAGGTGCACTTGAATAATCTAGGAGGCCAAATACCCCACAGAGTGATAGACACACATGGAACCCAGAGCTTATAACTTATGCCCTCAGGAGGATATTGCTGGATCCAGTTCCAAAAAGCCAAATCATCCACACAATAATTGGATGTGATCAACTTCCATCATTTTCATTCAATATTCAGAAGTCTCTAATAAGAACTGAAAATGTATTTCAAACAACTGTTACTTAAGTCATTATTTATTCCATGACATTTTATTAACATTATAATCTTGATGTGGAGTTCTGTCTATAAACTGATTATATGTGTGGGGAGAGAATGAGTGGGTAATGTTGACAGGCATACAGTATGCAGCTGCTCTGGTTTCCGACCCAAAAGGCTGGGCGGCTAGTTGGGTGGCGTGCGTTGGCCTGGTGCAGGAATGCTGTGAATGGGGCTGGAGGGTAATGGAGCACAGAAAGTGATGACTGCAGCCAGGTTTCCTCTATGTTCTGTCCCAGACCTGAGACCAGACCAGGACCCAGGGTTTAAGGCCCACACCCACACTCAAAAGAGAATGGCCAGGGAAGTCAAGGTCAGAGGGCTGGAGCTGGACCAAGAGCCTCGCTGGACACTGGAGAGATGCTGTCATCTCAGTAGCTTTAAATAGACATGCTGTAACCACCAGCCAAAGACAGACCGAAATCTGTGTGTTTGAGATGATCGAAACATGCATGTCCTTCTGTAGAAATCCATGTTCAAATTCAAACTCTATTTTTGAATTGAGTATTCATTGCATTATTTGAAAGTTTATAATCACAGTACTCATTTGTTGTCCCTGTTCATTACTTGGCTAATAGTATTCCAGAGGTACTTTTTATCCAAAGGCTGACACAATCTGCTCTTTCAAATAAGTGGATCCAAGAGTTTATAGATGTTGTTATGTGGACTATGTTCCACTAGGGGCTGTGCTTACACTGTACAGCCAAACTATTACCAACTCTCTGAGTAGGGCGAAAAGACAACGATTTGTTTTCCAGGAAACAGTTGGTTAAATTACAGGAAACAAGGCAGCAGGTACTGTCGAGACGGCAAGAAAAGTTTGTTGAAGAAAATGAGTCACAAACAGATGGAAAAACGGGGTAGTTTTACCATATTTCTTACATAAAACATACATGAAACAGCATATTCATTATGGAGGCTACCCTCAGTAAAATGCACGTTTTATTAGGATGCATACATCTCCTAGAGCAATAGAAAACTGCTGAGTCAGCATGTTGTAGTTTCACAGGGAAGATAGCAGGTTGCCATGGGAGCTGTAAACTGGATGCTCACATGTGGCTACAAACGGGAACTCTTCTCGCTTGCCCAGATATCATTGCAGCGAATCAGCAGAGACAGAAAGCCGTTTCGGGGCTGAACATGAATGAATCACACCGTGACAGGGCTTTACTGTCACCTTACACAGGTCTAATAATCTAAACAAACTGCTGAGTGGAAGCCAACCACACAGCTGATCAATACAGTAGCACTGAGAGGAAGACTGTAATAGCCCCTCTCTCTCTCCCCCCGGTGTCTCTCGCCCTAACTCTCTCTCCACTGTGTCTCTCGCTCTCTTTCTGTGTGTTTTCCCCCCTCTCATACTCTCCACTCCCCATCGCTCTCCCTCCCTCTCTCTGTATATACAGTTGAAGTCAGAAGTTTACATACACTTAGGTTGAAGTCATTAAAACTCATTTTTCAACCACACAGATTTCATGTTAACAAACTATAGTTTTGGCAAGTCGGTTAGGACATCTACTTTGTGCATTACACAAGTATTTCTTCCAACAATTGTTTACAGACAGATTATTTCACATATAATTCCCTATATCACAATTCCAGTGGGTCAGAAGTTTACATACACTAAGTTGAGTGTGCCTTTAAACAGCTTGGAAAACTCCAGAAAATTATGTCATGGCTTTAGAAGCTTCTGATAGGCTTATTGAGTCAATTGGAGGTGTGCCTGTGGTTGTATTTCAAGGCCTACCTTCAAACTCAGTGCCTCTTTGCTCGACATCATGGGAAAATCAAAAGAAAAAAAATTGTAGACCTCCACAAGTCTGGTTCATCATTGGGAGCAATTTCCAAACACCTGAAGGTACCACGTTCATCTGTACAAAAAATGGTACGCAAGTATAAACACCATGGGACCACGCAGCCGTCATACTGCTAAGGAAGGAGACGCATTCTGTCTCCTAGAGATGAACATACTTTGGTGTGAAAAGTGAAAATCAATCCCAGATCAACAGCAAAGGACCTTTTAATTTTTTTTAATTTAGCCTTTATTTTACTAGGCAAGTCAGTTAAGAACAAATTCGTATTTACAATGACGGCCTAGGAACAGTGGGTTAACTGCCTTGTTCAGGGGCAGAACGACAGATTTTTACCTTGTCAGCTCGGGGATTCGATCCTGCAACCTTCCAGTTACACTCTAACCACTAGGCTACCTGCCGCCCCACAAAACCTTGTGAAGATGCTGGAGGAAACGGGTACAAAAGTATATATATCCACAGTAAAACGAGTCCTATATCGACATGACCTGAAAGGCCGCTCAGCAAGGAAGAAGCCACTGCTCCAAAACAGCCATAAAAAAGCCAGACTACGGTTTGCAACTGCACATGGGGACAAAGATTGTACTTTTTGGAGAAATTTCCTCTGGTCTGATGAAACAAAAATAGAACTGTTTGGCCATAATGACCATCGTTATGTTTGGAGGAAAAAGGGGGATGCTTGCAAGCCGAAGAACACCATCCCAACCGTGAAGCACGGGGGTGGCAGCATCATGTTGTGGGGGTGCTTTGCTGCAGGAGGGATTGGTGCACTTCACAAAATAATGACCCCAAGCATACTTCGAAAGTTGTGGCATAATGGCTTAAGGACAACAAAGTCAAGGTATTGGAGTGGCCATCACAAAGCCCTGACCTCAATCCTATAGAAAGTTGAGGGCAGAACTAAAAAAACGTGTGCAAGCAAGGAGGCCTACAAATCTGACTCAGTTACACCCAACTTATTGTGGGAAGCTTGTGGAAGGCTACCCGAAACGTTTGACCCAAGTTAAACTATTTAAAGGCAATGCTATCAAATACTAATTGAGTGTATGTAAACTTCTGACCCACTGGGAATGTGATGAAAGAAATAAAAGCTGAAATAAATCATTCTCTCTACTATTATTTAAATAAAAGTGGTGATCCTAACTGACCTAAGACAGGGAATTTTTACTAGGGTTAAATGTCAGGAATTGTGAATATCTTAGTTTAAATGTATTTGGCTAAGGTGTATGTAAACTTCAGACTTCAACTGTATATATAATGATGCGAGGAGTTTTCGATTGAAGGCGCCGGCTTGGCTACTTCCCTGGGAGCCTGGCCAGACTCATCCAAGATGTCTGTCTCTGCCTGGACCTGGGTACTATTGTATTGATTCTGTTACAGGAGCCTCAGCATCTCCAGAATAAAACATACGTCTCTCTCCTCTCCTCTAACTGCTGCCATATAAAAGGACCACATCCAGCAGGGGAATCTATCATCTGCAACCAAAACAGGTACAATACATTAAAATGACCACAGCTTTACTAGCTTGGTAAAACCAGACTGAATGCTGTGCTAAATTAGTGAGAGCAGCATTCACTCTGGTTTAACCAGGCTAACAACTTACAACGCCTCAAGGAGTGCTTTCAAACTGTCATAGCTAGAATTTCACACATAATCCATTCACATACAATACAATGCATTAGGATTACGCATTATTTGAAATCAAATCAAATGTTATTGGTCACATACACATTTTTGAGCAGATGTAATTGCGGGTGTAGCGAAATGCTTGTGTGCAGTAATATCTAACAATTGACAACAATACACACAAATCTAAAAGTAAAATAATGGAATTAAGAAATATATAAATATTAGGACGAGCAATGTTGGAGTGCCATTGGCTAGAATACAGTAGAATGGAATACAATACACACATATGAGATGAGTAAAGATTATTGCACAACAATTCAGGTCAAGTACAAATCAGTTAAACAAAAAACAGAAACAAGAACCACACTCACACGCGACAAATGGTTGTCATGGCAATATCCATGTACACAAACCCTGTCCTTGAGCTACAGAGTGTAGATGTCAGCCAGAGGACATGACATTTACATTATACACTGACTGTACAAAACATTAAGAATACCTTCCTAATATTGAGAACAGCCTAAATTCGTCAGGGCACGGACTCTACAAGGTGTCAAACGTTCCACAGGGATGCTGGCCCACGTTGACTCCAATGCTTCTCACAGTTGTGTCAAGTTGTCTGGATGTCCTTTGGGTGGTAGACCATTCTTGATACAAACGGGAAACTATTGAGCGTGAAAAACCCAGCAGTGTTGCAGTTCTTGACACACTCAAACCGGTAAGCCTGGCACCTACTACCATTCCCTGTTCAAAGGCACTTAAATCTTTTGTCTTGCCTCTGACATTCACCCTCTGTATGGCACACATACACAATCCATGTCTCAATTGTCTCAAGGCTTGAATATCCTTCTTTAACCTGTCTCCTCCCCTTCATCTAAACTGATTGAAGTTGATATAACAGGTGACATCCATAAGGGATCAAAGCTTTAACCTGGATTCACCTGGTCAGTCTATGTAGAGGAAAGAGCATGTGATGGTCTTAATGTTTTGTACACTCAGTGTATAGCATACGTACTGTACATGTGCAGTACTGTATGTCATTGTCACCTTTCACAGACAAACATACCAAGCATTCTTCTGTCCTCTTTTCATACATAAAAAACGGTGAAAGGCTCCTACAGCGGTGAAATGCTGATTCTAACTCACTTTCAGACCAAGGTGAACAGTGAACAGTGGAGCAGACTGAAGCTGAAAAGATATTCAGCAACTCTTGGTAGGACAATGTCAAAGCTAACTTCCATCGCCCTACCAAGAGTTGCTGAATATCTTTCATATTTGATTCTTCACGCTGCTTTTGTGAGCACTGATAAGGGAGCTCAGATAACACCTTGCTTTGCTAGTGTTGAGAAATGCTTAAAGACACTGAGCGACCTTGACCCGTTTGCTCTGACTGATTAAAATGTCTACAGGAGGGAAGAGGGGAGAGAGCACCATTTCCTTCTCTGGAAGCCCCACAATCCCTTGGTTTTTGGGACACAACACTGCTCTGTGCCAAAGTGCAGCTACAACAGGAAGCCCAGAATTAGCTGTGCTATTAGCGCTTCAATAAGAAAAAAAAATGTAAATACTGTTTTCCAGTGTGGTCATTCTTCCCTAAAGGAGAAGGGTTACGCCACTTTGGGCTGGAGAGATTAGATACCAATATTACATTTTATTTGACCTTTAATTCTTCAGAGAGTCATAATGAGACCCAAGTCTCCTTTTCAAATGAGAATACCCCCCCCCCCCCCCCCCCCCAATGCTAATCAATAGCAATCAAACACTTAGCACAACAATTTCCCCACATTCAGGTGGCCGAGACTATGTTCACACATCTGATAGATAAGGAATACAAACTTCCCTATACAAGAAGTCTGTCACTCAGACTGAGATAAAAGGGTTGGCAAAATTACGTACATTTTCCCCTGAATCCCCTGAAATCACTGTTGGAGGATTCCCAGTCTGGATAATTCTTTTGGGGATGTTTGAGGTTTTTAAGCCTATAAGATCTTTGGTATTGAGTCATGTTATCTTTTATGTTACAGTGCCTGCGCTCAGTGTTTTGTTTGGTATTGTTGAGGCTGGGGAATAATGGCTTGCTAGGTATTGGTCTCTGCCACCAGGCATCACTTCTCAAAAGTCTTTAGCGTGTCAATGTGCGGCAAACCAAGCAGCCTGCTAACAGAGGAGAATGTAGCAAGTGATACCTTAAGGGCAGTCTTTATTACCCCATTCTTTATTACCCCAGTCTTTATTACCCCAGGTTTTTATACGTGTGTGTGTGTGCTCACGTGCATGCATGCGTGCACGCATTTTTGCGTCGGGGTGTGCGTGTGTGTGGCAGCTGTGCAGGATGACCTGCTGTTGCATTCCCGGGCCTCGTGGTGACGGTCATGCCGGCTCAAGTTGTGCAGTGTGCCGGTAAGCAGCAATGTGTTAGAGAGTGACATGGCAGACCACTAACACACAGACACACACACACCGATCTAAATCTCTTCCACACGGAAAGCACCTCTCACTGATTGCTCACAGTATCACTAATAAACAGATGATCTTATAGGGAATTGTTTAACTGCTTAACTGTTTCAAGTCTATTTTTGATCCATACCCTCTCTGGAGTGGAAACACTTTCCATCAGCCAAATGCTCCTCTCTCAATAAGAAGGGCCATCTTCAATTTGAATATAAATAAGTGCTATCAAACAGAGCTTGTTCTCTCGTACAGTCCTCCTTCACTGAGCAGGCAGGCAGACAGACAGACAGACAGACAGACAGACAGACAGACAGACAGACAGACAGACAGACAGACAGACAGACAGACAGAGAGAGACAGACGAGACAGAGACAGAGACAGAGACAGAGACAGAGACAGACAGACAGACAGACAGACAGACAGACAGACAGACAGAGACAGAGACAGACAGACACTTCCATTTAAACTCATTGCAGCATAGACTCCACATCAGGGAAGAGGTCCAATTAGGAAAATAATACACACTGTGGCCATTCACACTAAATCCATCCACCCTGATACCATCCACCCTGATACCATCCACCCTGATACCATCCACCCTGATACCTCTTCTGTGCTGTGTGTGTGCGGGTCTGAGTGTATGTTGATGTATGTATGTGTGTGTGTGTTTTAGGACTCTTAATAGCTGACGATAAGTGTCTTACGAAACTGAACTCCACTTTCTTCTACAAACATGCATGTTGACACACACATTAACATACATGTCAATGTTCAAACACACACATCCTATTACTCCTTTCAGACACACACGTAGGTCATGTGTCTCCATGAAAAGCTAAAAGGAACTCTTGCAAAAAATGATGCAGTAACTCCTGCTTTTACGCCTGCATATAATCAACACAAGGTTGAAACTAAAGCAGGGGTGAAGGAGATCTGAAGGGTTATCCGGTATGCTGAGCTGTCACTCCGTCAAACGCGGACACGTGTCACTCGAATAAACTGTCAATCATGCCGCTTCAAACAAAGATGGCTGGTGAAACGTCAAACGAGATGAGGAGAACAGATGAGGTGGGCAAAACCGTGATCGTACGCAAATGGGACGGTTCAGCATTTCAACAACTTTATCAGCAGACTGCAGATCGGTCTGTTCAGCATTTTCACAGTCTCAGATGGAGTGTGTGTGTGTGTGTGTGTGCGCACTCCCTCACGTGTAATGTTTGACAACATTGTTAAACTGAGTTTAAAGAGACATTACGCGCACAGACAGACAGACAGACAGACAGACAGACAGACAGACAGACAGACAGACAGACAGACAGACAGACAGACAGACAGACAGACAGACAGACAGACAGACAGAGAGCAGATTTTACTGTGGAAAAGAGCCATTTGATGAATAAACCCATATGTGATTCTGCACTTACTGTAATCCAAGCAAACATAACAGTAGCTTCTGCACAACTATGCCTCTGATAGGAAACAGACAGTAAATAATTGTGAAACCTCCCAAAGACCATATAAGGCCTGATGAATCTCTGCAAAGCATCTATTATCACCCCTTCTGGCCAGCTAGACCATTATAGCCATGACCGCAAGGAAGGATTCCACCTTTTGTCAAATTAAAGTTAAAAGTTGAAATGTTTTAAATTTTAGCTAACCCTAACCCTTTTCCTAACCTTAACCTAATTCTCCTAACCTGCTGCGTAAGTTATCCTACAAAAAGTCAAATCTGACGTTAATTTGACAAAAGCTGGAACCTTTCTAGCCATGACCCTCCTGGCCCTGAAGTGACCTCTGACCTGACCTGTGTGTCAGTGCTTATCTATCCCAGGCTGCTGCCACCGGCCCTAAGAATGCTTACCTGACAGGAATACAGAAACACAAAGCCCGGGAAAAGTCCCGGAATAACCCGCCGTCTTTCCCTCAGCATGGTTCTGACACCTCTCAGAGTTAAGCACCCTCTCTCTCCCACTCATATTTTCCCTATCTCCCTCTCTCGCTCTCTCTCTCCCCCCCTCTCTTTCTATTACTCTAACACACTCTCCCTCGCTCTCTCTCTTTTTTCCACTCTCACACACTCTTAAGCCCGCTGCATTTCTGCCGCAACGATTTCACAGACATACTGTACAGAAAAGTTCCATTACTGAGATTTTCCTCATACATTTTTGCTACGGAAAACTGCCAGCTTTTACTCTTTGAAAGGGAACTTTCTGGAATCAATTAAAGGAAAATATCCTTATAATGTTACAATGTGTGTGTGTGTGTGTGTGTGTGTGTGTGTGTGTGTGTGTGTGTGTGTGTGTGTGTGTGTGTGTGTGTGTGTGTGTGTGTGTGTGTGTGTGTGTGTGTGTGTGTGTGTGCTTCACAGAGCTACAGCCATAAGAGCCACAGTAGGACAGTGCTGCAGAGGGTGAGGGGCGGTTTACGAGTAAACACATGCACTACTGGGTACTACTGGAAAATCACAGGTATGTTGTCAGCATAGCATTTTAAGACAGCACAGCAGGCTACAACACCTGATTCCAACGCACCCAGACCAAGTCATAAAGATTGACCCCAACACAGGATAGGGACAATGCTTACCTATGAGACAGAACACAAGACAGACGTGATTAGCATGAGTATGTATTATTCTATTTCAGTACTTCTGTTGGAAGGTAAAGATTATAAATGAAGCAAGTGGTATATGAATAGATACCACTTGCTTCATTTAAAAAAGGGCTTATTTCAACCCTTTTTAGGGCTCGATTTAGTCCTTAAATCGAGCCTGTCGACAGGAGACAGATGCATGGAGAGTCTTAGAGAAAGAGAGAAACAGAGCAGTGATTCAGGATTCCTGGAGATCTGACGTGTCAGTGACCCTGATCCTTACAAATCCCCATTTCCTCAGTCTATCAGCCACAAGAAGCTCCTTGGGCCCACCACGCACCAATCACTCACTAGCCGGTCCACTGGGGAAACCTGACCTGCCAGCTCATATGTATACCGAACCAAAATATAAACGCAACATGAAACAACTTACGATTTTACTGAGTTGCAGTTCATAAGGAAATTAGTCAGTGGAAATAAATTCATCATGTGCTAATCCAGGAATCACCAACTAGATTTAGCCGCAGGCCGATCTTTTCTTGAGCAGATGGTCAGGGGGCCAGAGAATAATTATAAATAATTTTAGCCGGCAAATTGACCACAAGAAGCCCAAACAGATATCATATTTGACTAAAACATAATAATTGCAAACCTTGCTTACATTTGTATATGGTCACGTGTCTCTCTATTATGTGTGGAAATACTTTGGAACACAAAAATCACTTGGAGCTAAGTTCCTGGTGTTTTTGTCCAACAATGCCCTAAACTATGGATTTCACATGACTGGGGAGCTTGCCCAGCCAATCTGAATGAGTTTTTCTCCACAAAAGGGATTTATTACAGACAGAAATACTCCTCAGTTTCATCAGCTGTTCGGGTGGTTGGTCTCAGACGATCACGCAGGTGAAAAAGCCGGATATGGGCTGGCGACGTTGCACGTGGTCTGCGGTTGTGACGTAATGCCAAATTCACAAAATCGAGGCAGAGGCGGCTTATAGTAGAGAAATTAACATTCAATTCTCTGGCAACAGCTCTGGTGGACATTCCTGCAGTCAGCATGCCAGTTGCATGCCAGTTGCATGCCAGTTGCACGCTCCCTCAACTTGAGCATGTGTATCATCTCTGGCATTGTGTTGTGTGACAAAACTGCACATTTTAGAGTGTCCTCTTATTGTACCCAGCACAAGGTGCACCTGTGTAATGATCATGCTATTTAATCATCTTCTTGATATGCCACACCTGTCAGGTGGATGGATTATGTTGGCAAAAGAGAAACGCTCACTAACAGGGATGTAAACAAAATTTGCGCACAAAATATGAGGGAAATAAGCTTTTTGTGCATATGGAACATTTCTGGGATCTTTTATTTTAGCTCATGAAACCAACACTTTACATGAAGCGTTTATATCTTTGTTCAGTATGTATGTATGTATGTATGTATGTATGTATGTATGTATGTATGTATGTACAGTTGAAGTCGGAACTTTACATACACTTAGGTTGAAGGCATTAAGGTTGAAGTCACATTAAAACTAATTTTTCAACCACTCCACAGATTTCATGTTAACTAACTATAGTATTGGCAAGTCGGTTAGGACATCTACTTTGTGCATGACACACGTACTTCTTCCAACAATTCTTTATTTCACTTATAATTCACTATATCACAATTCCAGTGGGTCAGAAGTTTACATACACTAAGTTGACTGTGCTTTTAAACAGCTTGGAAAATTCCAGAAAATTATGTCATGACTTTACAAGCTTCTGATAGGCTAATTGATATCATTTGAGTCAATTGGAGGTGTACCTGTGGATGTATTTCAAGGCCTAACTTCAAACTCACTGCCTCTTTGCTCGACATCATGGGAAAATCAAAATAAATCATATAATAAATCAATAAACCTCCGAAAAAAAATTGTAGACCTCCACAAGTCTGGTTCATCCTTGGGAGCAATTTCCAAATGCCTGAAGGTACCACATTCATCTGTACAAACAAGTACGCAAGTATAAACACTATGGGACCACGCAGCCATCATACTGCTCAGGAAGAAGACGCATTCCATCTCCTAGAGATGAACGTACTTTGTTGCAAATCAATCCCAGAACAACAACAAAAGGACCTTGTGAAGATGCTGGAGGAAACAGGTGAAAAAGTATCTATATCCACAGTAAAACGAGTCCTATATCGACATAACCTGAAAGGCCGCTCAGCAAGGAAGAAGCCACTGCTCCAAAACAACCATAAAAAAGCCAGACTACGGTTTGCAACTGCACATAGGGACAAAGATCGTACTTTTTGGAGAAATGTCCTCTGGTCCGATGAAACAAAAATAGAACTGTTTGGCCATAATGACCATCGTTATGTTTGAAAGGAAAAAGGGGGAGGCTTGCAAACCGAAGAACACCATCCCAACCGTGAAGCACGGGGGTGGCAGCATCATGTTGTGGGGGTGCTTTGCTGCAGGAGGGACTGGTGCACTTCACAAAATAGATGGCATCATGAGGAAGAAAAATTATGTGGATATATTGAAGCAGCATCTCAAGACATCAGTCAGGAAGTTAAAGCTTGGTCGCAAATGGGTCTTCCAAATGGACAATGACCCCAAGCATACTTCCTTAAAATGGCTTAAGGACAACAAAGTCAAGGTATTGGAGTGGCCATCACAAAGCCCTGACCTCAATCCTATAGAACATTTTTGGGCAGAACTGAAAAGGCATGTGCGAGCAAGGAGGCCTACAAACCTGACTGACCAGTTCTGTCAGGAGGAATGGGCCAAAATTCACCCAACTTATTGTGGGAAGCTTGTGGAAGGCTACCCGAAAAGTTTGACCCAAGTTAAACAATTTAAAGGCAATGCTACCAAATACTAATTGAGTATATGTAAACTTCTGACCCACTGGGAATGTGATGAAAGAAATAAAAGCTGAAATAAATCCTTCTCTCTACTATTATTCTAATTTCACATTCTTAAAATAAAGTGGTGATCCTAACTGACCTAAAACAGGGGATTTTTACTAGGATTAAATGTCAGGAATTGTGAAAAACTGAGTTTAAATGTATTTGGCTAAGGTGTATGTAAACTTCTGACTTCAACTGTATGTATGTACAGCTATGGATTTTTTTTTAAAGAGACCACTGCAAAATTATCAGTTTCTCTGTTTTGGTCTGGAGATTGGGCTGGCCATGACAGGGTCTTGATCTGGTGCTCCTCCATACACACCTTGATTGACCTGGCTGTGTGGCATGGAGCATTGTCCTGCTGGAAAAACCAATCCTCAGAGTTGGGGAACATTGTCAGAGCAGAAGGAAGCAAGTTTTCTTCCAGGAATCAGGCCTTCATGGTCGAATTGCTACAAAGAAACCACTTCTAAAGGACACCAATAAGAAGAGTTTGTCTTGGTACTATATGTCTAGTTTGAGAAACAGACGCCTCACAAGTCCTCAACTGGCAGCTTAATTAAATAGTACCCGCAAAACACCAGTCTCAACGTCAACAGTGAAGAGGCGACTCCGGGATGCTGGCCTTCTAGGCAGGGTTGCAAAGAAAACGCCATATCTCAGATTAAGGGCAAAAGAACACAGACACTGGACAGAGGAAGATATGGCTTTTTCTTTCTTCAATTAGCCTTTTAAAATGATAAACTTGGATTAGCTAACACAACGTGCCATTGGAACACAGGAGTGATGGTTGCTGATAATGGGCCTCTGTTCGCCTATGTAGATATTCCATTTAATATCAGCCGTTTCCAGCTACAATAGTAATTTACAACATTAGCAATGTCTACACTGTATTTCTGATCAATGTGATGTAATTTTAATGGACAAAAAAAGGACATTTCTAAGTGACCCCAAACTTTTGAATGGTAGTGTATATATGCACTCAAACTATATATATATATATATATATTATAGCTGTATAGTGTGCGAGTGTAGGGAGTTTGTCTGTTGTGAGTGAGTGAGTGAGTGAGTGAGTGAGTGAGTGAGTGAGTGAGTGAGTGAGTGAGTGAGTGAGTGAGTGAGTGAGTGAGTGAGTGAGTGAGTGAGTGAGTGAGTGAGTGAGTGAGTGAGTGAGTGAGTGAGTGAGTGAGTGAGTGAGTGAGTGAGTGAGTGAGTGAGTGAGTGAGTGAGTGTGTATGTACTGTGTGTGTGTGTGTATATATATATACAGACAAACTCACTACACTTGCACACTATACAGCTAGAATAGACACCACTGGTTTTAAATAGTTTGTTCATTCATAAAGCTGGGTGACTGACCACTTCCCAAAGGACTTATAGTACCTCACACAAGACACCTAAATATAACTTGATCAATAGATTCTTGATTGATCAAATTGGTTTTGTCACGACTCACCAGTCTTTTGTTGTGGGTGTGCCCCTCGGTTTCTACAACCTGAAACCTGTCTACAATAACCTTTTTTTAATCCAGTAGCATGAGTAATTCCGGAACATAATTATATCTACACCATTCCGACAGAACCCTTATCACAGCTGTATCTCTAAATCAGAACCTCAACTAGATTATTAACCATAGTCCACATATCTCTTTGTTTAATACCCCCGAATAAGATGGTACAATCAAAGTCTGCCCCCCAGGCCATAAATAACTCTTTATTTGGCCGGCCGAACAAAACTGAGGCTATATTTGGGGGTCTATTTTAAGCCACCGCGGGACGTAAGAGGGCGCCATGGAAGTTGGCGGTGGGAGAGAGCGTGGATGCCAACCATAGTCCGTCCGTCTACCCGGCACGTCCATCCAGACTGGGGCAATCCCCCTCACCGGCGGACCAGTGACGACCCGCCCACATCACCTGCCGTCACAAATGGCATTAGAGGACGCTGGGAAGACAGCCAGCCAGCTAGCCTGCCTGCCTCCCTCCCTCCCTCCCTCCCTCCCTCCCTCTGCCATGCTGGGACAATGAGACAGCACAAGAGAATTAAATAGGCAGAGTACAGGCTGACTAACTCCTAAAAGAGGGATATGTTCTATATAAAAACTCTAACGAATGTAAGACAGTAGTGTCATGTTGTCTCCCGATCTGAAAATGAACCAAAGAGCAATATTTGACTAACTTCTACAGAGGGATACGTCTTATATAAAACACAGACAAGCGTGTGACAGTATTGTTATCCATTAATTATCAATTAGTTATCAATTCATGTCTTCCTGATATGACAGTGGATCGAATAACCCAGGCTGAGTAACTCAGAGAGAGGGACACATTCTATATACTGTACAGACTGTGATGAATGTAAGACCGTAGTGTCATGTCGTCCATCTTGCTGTATGACAGAATGGGAGGAACTGTGAGAATTCTCAAATAGTTGTTTCATCACCCAGGGGGATTCGTCTTCTACCGTATATAAACTCTGACTAATGCAGGAGGAGTATCAGTGCAAAGTACCAGAGCAATGACATAGCATTCTATTCGGATATATTTATATCCTCTCACATAATACGCACCACCAACTTTCTTCTCTCATTGAATATAATAACCTCCTCATAATCGGCTGACAACTCCACCCCAGCTTTCGAGTGCAGTCATTCAAGTGTTCCATAATCCATCTATGGCAACCGCTCCTACTTCTCACAGTGAGACTAGAAGCACGCTACAGCTCAAAACTAAATGGGGAATTCTCTGGTGAGTGTGGACAATGAAATGAAATCTCCCATTAAAACTCAAACACTGTCACGTATGCTGCTATAGCTAAAGACGCCTAGAGCAAGAACAACTAGATTGTGAACTGCGAGCCACCTAGCAATGTTTACAGACTAAATACTTTTTATTATCAGACATCAGTAGGCACACTAAAACACACACATCCTACTATATACAGAGAGATACACAGAGAAGAACAAGAGTTGAAGGCAAGGGGGTTTAGAAGAAGTCTGATGAGTCCTGACCTTAGATTCACCTGTTTGTGGTAGTGAGGAAGCAACACTATGACATCACTGAAAAGAACACAGGTTCACAGACTAAAACAATTAACTCAAGCAATCAGACACACTGAAGAGAAAGGAAGGAGATATGGGTGAGAGACAGAGAATGAGACATACTGGAAGAGATGGAGAGAGACAGAGAGAAAGAAAGATAGAGGTGAGAGAAAGAGGTGAGAGAGATAAAGACAAAGAAAGATAGAGGTGAGAGAAAGAGAGGTGAGAGAGAAAGATACTGGGAGGGATGGCAAGAGGGGGGGGGGTGAAACAGAGAGAGACAGAAACTTGGAGGGATGGAGAGAGAGAGAGACAGACAGACATACAGGGATGGATATGAGAGAGAGAGAGAGAGAGAGAGAGAGAGAGAGAGAGAGAGAGAGAGAGAGAGAGAGAGAGAGAGAGAGAGAGAGAGAAAGGAGGGCTGAAACTGGGAGAGATGGAGAGAGGCAGATGAGCAGCTCACTGCCTCCCTGACTCCTGTGCCTTAATAAGGATAAGCAGAGCAGTGCAGAGCAGAGCAGGACAGTCTGCCCGTTTTACGTTCCTTGCCTGTAAGACAGACTGAATACAGAACACTGGGGAACATCTGAAATATAAACACCTGCCTGGCTGCCCCCTAAAACAAACACACACACACACACACACACACACACACACACACACACACACACACACACACACACACACACACACACACACACACACACACACACACACACACTGAACTAAGCTTGAAATAAAACAAAACATATGTGTCTGTATGCGCCCACACACACACACACACACACACACCCATATAGTGCACAAACAGAAACCCAGAAACATGCAGATCCACCCAGAAACATGCAGATCCACCCAGAAACAGCTCAATTGATTCAGCACAGGGGCTTATTCTCCAGATTCTCTCTGAGACAAAAAACTGGGGCGATATTTATAGAGGAGCTCTCTGTTTTCTGAAGGAAGGATCAGCTGGAAGGACTACGTACTAGGGGAGAGCAGAATGTAGGGAGAAGGGAGACCAGGATGAGAGCGAGGGAGAGAGTTAAAGCTTTGATGTACAGAGCGGTAAGGGAATAAGGGATGGAATGGAGAGAAGGAGTTATGGGTAAAAAGACACACTAATACAGAAGTGAAATAGCAATGGAGGGGTTTCGAGGTGGGCATGGGGTTATTTGTGGATGAGGACAGTGGATGAGGCCTGACCGTCAATGGATGAAGTATGATTGAGGTAGTGCATAATCACCTGTGCACCCCCAACTCACTACCTTCTGACTGTGGGCTAATTTCAATGAAGTCCACATTGCAGTATGCATTTACACAATATTTTCCTCCACGGTGATATAGAATCACAGACTGGTCTTGGGTACTGTATAAAGCCCTAAACAAACAATCAGGTAGACTCCCCACACAGGTATGCCTTCACTTTTCAGATGTATGGACACAGGGTGACATTTTTAAACAAACAATTCCAGCCTATATACAATATGAACATCATGAACCAAATGAAGATCTTGATACTCCAACCAGTGGATGTGACAGACTATGAACGACAGAACATTCTTTCCTAGGAACATTAGCCAAGTGCCTCAAAAGAGACAATTAAAGAAAACATTTATATTCATTGTGGTAGATTACACACAATGTGATAATATGCTCCGGTAAATTGATGGACAGTACACTTCATTGTTGAGAAGCAACGCCTGTCCACGTCCCATAAACTGTAGCCGGGCAAAAGATAACACAATCAATGAGCGCTTACAGTACATGTAAGCCCCTCTCCTCTCCATTTCATTAAGGTCAAAGGTTAGAATGGTAGACCTAGTTGGCTATGGTCACATAACAAAGTAAAGCAGTGGAGAAAATCCACAGTGAACTTTGACAACCTCCACAGAGAGCCACAGAGAGGGACCGGCAGAGTGGCAGTGACAGCAAACATGTGATCCAATCAATACATCACTCAGCACTCTGGAGGAGCAGCGTGTGGTTGGCTGGCTGCACTCCCTGTTGCACACACACATACACAAACATGAGGACATAGAGAGACACAACGGTGTAGAAGAAGTGCAGAAAGACAGAGGCTGCTGCAAACAGACAAACACATGTGCTGTTAACACCCCTGTGCAGAACTACTAATATCACACAGTCTCCCTCTCCCCCCACACCTCCTCAGTCACAGACAAGCACTCGATCCTGTCATCACTGGCAGTAGCAGCAGTCACCCCTCTATGTGAGTGTGTGGGCCCTAGCTGGCATGTACCTTTGTACTTCTCTCTGACGTTCTCGTATGCCTGGATGAAGTCCTGCTCCTCTGCATTTGGGGGCAGGCAGGCAGGTTCATACATGGCCATGGCCGGCGCGGTCTGTCAATGGGGCTCGTCACCTTCTTCTCCTCTTTTTGATCTCCTCCTCTAACTTCTTCTTCTTTTGAGGTCAGTGGCTCACGCTCTTTGAGGTTAGTGACAACCTCTGCTGTCTGTCTGTCCTCTCTGTAGTTCTCTCACTGGTGTATGAGCTTTCCACAGCTCTCAACTTAATTCCAGTGGTCAGCACCCGGCCCCACCCCCTTCTCCCGTAGCAGAGAAATACTCAATATGAATGCCAGGCTCCTCCTCTTAAAGACACATGGCAGGGAAAGCACACACACACACACACACACACACACACACACACACACACACACACACACACACACACACACACACACACACACACACACACACACACACACACACACACACACACACACACACACACACACACACACACAGACAGACAGACAGACAGACAGACAGACAGACAGACAGACAGACAGACAGACAGACAGACAGACAGACAGACAGACAGACAGCATTGCACAGTAGTATACTGTACTTTCCAAACAAAACTCAGTCACTCAGTCGTAGCAACTCAGTCGTAGCGACTCCTACATAAGTAAGACACACACAAACAAGCTGCTACCGTATTTTTTACTGCTGACCCAATTCCCATCTGACTTAGAACAAAAAACAACTAGAATGTATTTGCAATCCTAATCACAGAAACCAAATAAAAGCTAAATCTAATGATCAAGGATATATTTCCCTCCTTTCCACAGGTTATGCCAACGCGCTATGCTGTTGCAGCCTAGCTGTCGTGTACGGGTCATTCACCAGGCAGTGGAAGTAAATGTTTTGCCTCTCAATTGATGAATACGTTTAAAAAACTAGTTACAATGCAGACGTGCCCTTGACATCCTCAGGGAACACGCTTCTCCGAGAGCAAGCAACATTGAATATTCAGCAGCTTCTCTACTTGACAGTCCAGAGAATTATATAAATATATATATATATGTTTTTTTTTTTTTATGTCATGACATCTATCAATTTAATATTGCGCCTGATTTAGCTATTGATATTGTACTGAAAGCATCCATCAAGCCGTATACAGGAACATGTCGTAACTTTGCCTCATTAAAGTGGTGACCGCTAGACCGGTTCTCTGGTATAAGTCTCTGATTGTCCACAAGATGTGACGATGTCCTTTCCTTTCGTTGTTGTCAGAACTTTGTGCGTATGAGAGTGGAGTGGTGGAAACAGGCGCAGGGAGACGGGCGAAATGCAGGAACGTAAATACGTTATTTATTTTAATAGATAATACGCCATCTGACATGAAACAATCACGGACAAGAACCAGGGGGGAACAGAGGGAATAAGTAACAAACAAAATACAATTAGGGGAAATGGGAACCAGGTGTGTAAGTAACAGGACAAACGTAAAATGTGAAATGGAGGAAACACCGAACAGGAGGAAACGTAAGCCCTCACGTCCTTAGCTAAAGTGGGCTACCAGTACTTTACATCCAAACAGCGCACCGTCCGGGCGATACCAGGATGACCAGAGGAGAGTGAGGTATGGGCCCACACAATCAGGTGGTCACGGACAGCGGACGGGACATACCTATGCCCAGTAGGACACTGAGTGGGAGTAGGCTCCGAGCGCATTGCCCGCTCGATCTCCGCGTCCACCTCCCAACTTACCGGCGCCACAAAGCGGGAGGCAGGGATGATGGGAGTAAGATCGATGGGCCGCTCCTCTGTGTAGACAGGCAATGGATTAGAGAATAAACGGGTGGTGTCACACCCTGATCTGTTTCACCTGTCTTTGTAATTGTCTCCACCCCCTTCCAGGTGTCGCCCATCTTCCTCGTTATCCCGTGTTCTATGTTTGGCTTATGCCAGTTCGTTTTGTCCGTCAAGCCTACCAGTGTTTTCCCGCTTTACTCCTGTCTTTCTATAGTGCCTGTTTTCTTGGTTTCCCGGTTTCGACCTTTCCTTGCCTGCCCTGACCCTGAGACTGCCTGCCGTCTTGTACCTTTGCCCCAATACTCTCGATTACCGAACTCTGCTTGCCCCTGACCTGTCTTTTGCCTGCCCCATTGGAATAATAAACATTTGTTATTCCAACGTTGTCTGACCTAGGTCTTACCTGTAGGCTGATAGGGTGGTTCTGCTCGAATTCACCTTCTTAGATACAGTCGTCGACCATAGCATTGATTGTTCAGAGTTCCTTTCTTAGAACCTCGTGTTGTCTTTTGGGGGTTGTGACTTATCGTAGATCTTCGGCTGCAGCGCGAAGTCCTCCTAGTCAAGAAAGTAAATTCGATGCTCACATGCTTTATACTTTTTGGGCGGAACGGGGCGTTCCTGTGGTTATGACACACTCTCTGAATTCCCTGAGGCGTAGCTTAGGCAAGCAAGGCATTAGAAGCTACTATGATCTCGTTTAAACAGCTAAAATCACAGTCTTATCGTCACAAAAACATTCTCTTTAATCTGGATATTTTCCACGAAACGTACAGGATCTAAACATCAGGTACACAGTTTGAACACTCTTCAAGGTACAGTTGAAGTCGGAAGTTTAAATACACTTAGGTTAAAGTCATTAAAACTCTACAGATTTCATGTTAACAAACTATAGTTTTGGCAAGTCAGTTAGGACATCTACTTTGTGCATGATACAAGTAATTCTTCCAACAATTGTTTACAATCAGATTATTTCACTTATAATTCATTATATCACAATTCCAGTGGGTCAGAAGTTTACATACACTAAGTTGACTGTGCCTTTAGAAGCTTCTGATAGGCTAATTGACATCATTTGAGTCAATTGGAGGTGTACCTGTGGATGTATTTCAAGGCCTACCTTCAAAATCAGTGCATCTTTGCTCGACATCATGGGAAAATCAAAATAAATCAGCCAAGACCTCAGGAAAAAAAATTGAAGACCTCCACAAGTCTGGTTCATCCTTGGGAGCAATTTCCAAATGCCTGAAGGTACCACGTTCATCTGTACAAACAATAGTACACAAGTATAAACACCATGGGACCACGCAGCCGTCATACCTCTCAGGAAGAAGACACGTTCTGGCGAAAAGTGCAAATCAATTCCAGAACAACAGCAAAGGACCTTGTGAAGATGCTGGAGGAAACAGGTACAAAAGTATCTATATCCACAGTAAAACGAGTCCTATATCGACATAACCTGAAAGGCCGCTCAGCAAGGAAGAAGCCACTGCTCCAAAACAGCCATAAAAAAACCAGACTACGGTTTGCAACTGCACATTGGGACAAAGATCATACTTTTTGGAGAAATGTCCTCTGGTCTGATGAAACAAAAATAGAACCGTTTGGCCATAATGACCATCGTTATGTTGGAGGAAAAAGGGGGAGGCATGCAAGCCGAAGAACACCATCCCAACCGTGAAGCACGGGGGTGGCAGCATCATGTTGTGGGGCTGCTTTGCTGCAGGAGGGACTGGTGCACTTCACAAAATAGATGGCATCATGAGGAAGGAAAATGATGTGGATATATTGAAGCAACATCTCAATACATCAGTCAGGAAGTTAAAGCTTGGTCGCAAATGGGTCTTCCAAATGGACAATGACCCCAAGCATACTTAAGGACAACAAAGTCAAGGTATTGGAGTGGTCATCACAAAGCCCTGACCTCAATCCTATAGAAGATTTGTGGGCAGATCTGAAAAAGCATGTGCGAGCTTCTGTCAGGAGGAATGGGCTAAAACTCACCCAAGCTTGTGGAAGGCTACCCGAAACATTTGACCAAAGTTAAACGATTTTAAGGCAATGCTACCAAATACTAATTGAGTGTATGTAAACTTATGACCCACTGGGAATGTGATGAAAGAAATAAAAGCTGAAATAAATAATTCTCTCTACTATTATTCTGACATTTTTACATTCTTAAAATAAAGTGGTGATCCTAACTGACCTAAGACAGGGAATTTTGACTAGGATTAAATGTCAGAAATTGTGATGTATTTGGCTAAGGTGTATGTAAACTTCTGACTTCTACTGTATAATGTTTTCGTCATCACATCTTCATTTAACTTTTAATTACAGAATCGACATTCATATTCATATGCCAACAGTCCTCATTTTCCCCATTTCGGATAAAAGTAACCATGTTCCAATGCCTTGTTTCATAGGCATAAAGTTTTTGTCTTAGAACAAAGGATCATAAAACTTGGGCTCTTCTCTTTTCCTGTGGGAGAAAAGGTTGTCTTCAGCCATTTGAGATGTTAAAACTCCCCCTTCCATCACCTCAATCCACTCCTTCTCCCAACAGTAGGGCCTGCTCCACTCCTTCTCCCAACAGTAGGGCCTGCTCCACTCCTTCTCCCAACAGTAGGGCCTGCTCCACTCCTTTTCCCAACAGTAGGGCCTGCTCCACTCCTTCTCCCAACAGTAGGGCCTGCTCCACTCCTTCTCCCAACAGTAGGGCCTGCTCCACTCCTTCTCCCAACAGTAGGGCCTGCTCCACTCCTTCTCCCAACAGTAGGGCCTGCTCCACTCCTTCTTCCAACAGTAGGGCCTGCTCCACTCCTTCTCCCAACAGTAGGGCCTGCTTCACTCCTTCTCCCAACAGTAGGGCCTGCTCCACTCCTTCTCCCAACAGTAGGGCCTGCTCCACTCCTTCTCCCAACAGTAGGGCCTGCTACACTCCTTATTCCAACTGTTGCAAGTGCAGCGCCCAGCTGATAGTCACCCCGATCATTTCCACGAAACTGACCCTAAACTATAACGAAACAAATTTCACACGTATAACAACATATTAAATAAATTAAGTAAAGTATGATGGGGGAGAATGGGTGTGTTGATGAGTGAGGGGAAGCGAACAATGCATAATTATGTAATCACCAATTGTGAATGAAGAAGAGGGCGGGCCATTCTATTATTCTGATCCATTCTAACTATATCTTAAAATGGTACGTACCCTACATCAGTCCACCAACTCAAAGCAGTCCTATCAGTCTATCTATCTATCTATCTATCTATCTATCTATCTATCTATCTATCTATCTATCTATCTATCTATCTATCTATCTATCTATCTATCTATCTATCTATCTATCTATCTATCTATCTATCTATCTATCTATCTATCTATCTATCTATCTATCTATCTGTCTATCTGTCTATCTATCTATCTATGTAATTGTACATGCTGAAATGCTCTCAATATCTGAGAAAATATCCACAACGGGCAGCAGGCGAGCGAGTGTCGGAGAATGTGATGATGAGGCTTGTGGAACCTTACGTTGGCAAGAGGAGAAATGGCACTATGGCCAATTTCATCACTTCACTGTCACTGGTGAACAAGTTGCTTGCAAAGAAAACAAGTCTGGCCGGCACCATGAACAAAGCTCCATCCCTCCCTCCCTCCCTCCCTCCCTCCCTCCCTCCCTCCCTCCCTCCCTCTCTCCCTCTCTCCCTCC
Source organism: Thymallus thymallus (assembly GCA_023634145.1). Taxonomy (NCBI): domain Eukaryota; kingdom Metazoa; phylum Chordata; class Actinopteri; order Salmoniformes; family Salmonidae; genus Thymallus; species Thymallus thymallus. Next base: position 5,921,527 of record CM042415.1, read on the forward strand.
CTCTCTCCCTCTCTCTCTCCCTCCCTCCCTCAATAAGGCACCTATAAAGAGAAAACCGGAGACTATAACAGCCAAACAAAGGTATGTCAAAGTGTGTCAACAAGTGAAAGTTACGAAAAGGACAAGGGATAACAGGTAACTGCTGTCATATCGACACTTACATTCATTATAATGTCATTATTGCTTTTGTGCTGAGTTTACTATTTATCAAGGCCACTGGCGCTTATAATGATGTTTAGGCTACTGATGTGTTTAATTTGACCACGCGTCTTGACTGTGCATCTTGGTGGTTAGGGTATTTTTATTATATTTTGTTGCTATAAAAATAAGCTGTTATCCTTTTGTTTCATAGTTGTAAGAAACACGAATACATTTTTTTACATATAGCCTACAGTAACAATGACTAATACAAATAAAATTCTGTTATAAAATATTTAATAAAAAAGTATTCTAATGTTACCCACGGCCTTCATAAACACTACCAAATTATTATTCTTGCAATAGCATATATTAAATGTATTAATTACACTGTTAGAATGTTGCAGTCAGAATTACTGTTCATTAGCTTGAAGGGGGGTCTGTGGAGGCTCAGTGGTTCTAGTGTTAACTCCTCCAAGTATATAGTCTGTTATATTTCTGTCTTTAAACGTCAGATCCCCTCAGCAAGGAGTAGGGACAGTACCGTAGGAAAATCACCCCTCGTTGTTTCATTTCTGTCCTGACCGTTCTATCAGCCAGTCCTTGACATCAGCCAGGAGGCTTTCCTGTGAGGAAACACGGTAAGTCCAAATGCCTCCCTCGCTGCTGGAAAAGCAGCCGTTGTTGCCATTCCAGACAAACACCCACTCCGACAGGAAGTGGAAACTGTTTCACTACTGGCACAGGACACAACAACACAGATCTGGTGGTTTCGGGCCAACTACTATGGCCATTGTTGGTCATTCCTCTGATCAAGCCATGAACTGTCCCTCTCCATCTTAGACAATACTAAGTATTATTAGTATTGTCAAGCCAAACATTAGCGTGACAAGGACCATAAGAGTTGGCAAGACAGCACAAAAAGATCTGCTTTAGACTAGTCTAAGTAGCCTTGCATCCATACTTTACTGTACTGTATGTACTGTGCTGGAGACAACTCTAGTCTTCTGTTGTTGCCATGTACCATAACAATAAGAGTAGCCTTTAGCATAGATGTGGTAAAGAGGTCAATCAAACTTGACCAAAACAATGAAATTGCCATGGAAATGCATGGGGGAAAGGGCCATGGGTGAAAAAAAGCGAATCTCCTCATTGCCCCCCAAGCCCAAATGTAGGGTTTTGTTTATATGTGTATTTCACACTATGTTGAGGTAGTATAATGCTTGTATGTATGTCAACGCCAACACATGTTCATATCATCGTTACCAATCAACTGCATTACAGTTAAAAACGACTTTGACTACCACCACCGATTTTTGTATGATAGCTATGCTAACCATCTTATACGAACAGGAGTTAGCATTTAGCAGTCACTTCTTCTAAACCTGAAAAAGGACTGGAAAGGGACAACTTCTAAATGTTATGCGGCAAAAACAGTCAAACATATCCAAATCGGACATAAGTAACCACATTGTGGGCCTGTTACAATACATAAATCATGACGGATTTGACTAATATTCCCTTTGTTAGATCAAATTAGTTGAATGTGCTCCAATCTGGTCAATAGAACGTCTGTGTTCCATTGACTCCTTTACAGCATCTACATACGGAATGGGTTGGATTTAGACAGGTAACACACTCCAGTTCAGTGTGGCAAGTCTCTCAATGGAGGGAGAGGGCTGTTTGCTGTGTTGACAATGGTTAGGGAACTGAGGGTATTAGAAGACTGTACTGTGGCTTAACAGATGGGAGTGGAGTGGTGTGTTCCTGTACAATCCCATCAGTTTACACCCCACCTGGAGATGTACACACACACACACACACACACACACACACACACACACACACACACACTGGTGTTTTAGCAACAGGCCCTTTCTTGCTTCTTTCCGTGCTTCAACACTTCAGCTAGCCCCCTAAAAATAGGTCAGTTGTTAACCAGATACAAGTTAACGACATCTTTGACGACTCTCCAGTTGTCTGAATGAGGTGAAAAATGACCTGTGTGTGTGTGTGTGTGTGTGTGTGTGTGTGTGTGTGTGTGTACGAGCGTGACTAAGTGTGTATTTGAATGTGTGTCTATGTATATCTGAGATGATTGTTTGTAGTTTCCCAGCTCCCAATGCAGACAACAGGTGTGCTACGCTGTGTGCGTAGGCATGTGGCAGTTTGCATGGGGCTTAAGTTACTCTCACACACTGTCCACATGAGAGGGTTCGAGAAGGTTTGTGTGTGGTATTACATTTACATTCTAGTCATTTAGCAGACGCTCCCATCCAGCCATCCAGAGCGACGTACAGTTAGTGCGTTCATCTTAAGATAGCTAGGTGACACAGCCACATAACACAGTCATAGTAAGTACATTTTCCTCAATAAAAAAGTAATCAACAAAGTCAGTGCTAGTAGGAAAAGTCAAGAGCAAGTTAAAAAAAAAATGTGTGGGGTTGGGGGTGTAGAGTGTAGTAGGGAAGTTGAATATATTTATTTAATTTAAAACCACCTGAAAACTTTTTGTGAAGTTATGTTCCATCGACTGGTCGATGACATCCACAGCCATTTGTTTGTTTAGCTGTGTTATGGCTACACATTATTTTCTATGCATTTCGGAGGGAAATTATATTATAGGCTATCACAATACATTTTTAGATGTCATCGAATAAATAATATGTATGCGACTTGGCAAATAAATTAATAATACTGGATATGTGTGCAACAAAAGTTCAACATTCACATTTTGCTACTTTCTGTCATGTCTACGCATACAGTTTGATGCATACATTCGATAAATCCTACGTATGCACCACGCAGAACTCACTGCAACTGCCTCTGCAACGCAATGCTGCAAAGCAAACACAGCGTTCCATTGGAAATGAATGCACCAAAGCGCAATGACACGGTGTGATCGAGGCGTAAGAAATCTAAGATGTGTAAAATAAATTATATCCAGATCAGGGCTCCAACTGTGCATTTGGTTTGCTAACTAGCTAGCTAAGCGGCTAGATGTCAAGATCAAGCTTCTTGTTTACATCTTAGATTTCATATAGTTCAATCCCCTCTTGGATATATACATATATTTTCGGTAATACCATATGCCCCAGTGTCAGGCTCTGGTCATAGGGAAGCCTTTGGCTCCTCTAGTTATCTATGGTCAGAGCCTGACAGATCTAGGGTTTATTTTTCTATGTTGGTTTTGTGTTGGTCCCCAATTAGAGGCAGCTGCTTTGCATTGTCTCTAATTGGGGGCCATATTTAAGTTCAGGTGTTTCACCGGTCCGGGTGGATTGTTGGTTTTGGTTTAGTGCTGTTTGGCACGTTCTGGTGTAGTCTTGTTTGTTATTTTGTACAGTTGATTTAATAAATAATCATGTCGCACTAGTTAAGAGCTGCGTCTTGGTCTGACACTCACCACGTTCGTGACACCCAGTATGGTACAGAAACAGTATGACGGTATGAGAATCTGAATACTGCCCAACCCTAGTAGGAGGAGATATGCATCTTTCTAAATATTTGCCATGGGTATAAAGCGCCACACGTCATCGCCGATTACAGTTGAGAGTGAGACAGGGAAGTGACAGCAGCAAAGTCCTATATGGCAATACTTTGAGAAGTTAAATGAAAACGTTGTTAAATGCTAACTTTGCGAGGTGGGAGTTGAGCTACAGTGGCAGCACAGGCACAATGCTTGAAAGGGAGGCACTGTGAGACCCACACCGTTGCTGGCAACTGCGCAAGACCCTCAACAACAGACACTAGACAGGCTCTTCAACTGAAGTAAGTGTGAAAATCACAGCGCTGATTACAGAAAGTATTACAGTTGATATGCAGCCAGCTTCAATACCCTAGTGGCATAACCAGACTACAAGCATACCGTGACGGCCCGGGTGGAGAAATTGTATAATGATTGCTCTGCAAGTGCAAAGTGCAAGCTCTCAAACACCCCATACATTTGATTTGATACATGGTGTTAACAACAGTGAACACACTTTCATACATCACTGCAACGAGCCATTGGTGAGTCCCATGTACTGACCACTGAGAAAAAGCAGGAGGCACACAGCAAAGAACATAAAAACGGCATTTACTACCATTGTTGCTGAGTGGGTGGGGGACAGTAGTAAGGTGAGCGCCGTATGGTAGCCAAGACTGCAGTAGATTCAACTCAACTGCCCCCTAGTGGTCATATGCAGGACAGTATCTGCATTGTGAATTCACGTCATTTTATGATTTTTTTCTTTTCTTATTGTTAAAACGGTAAATACATTTCAATTTAAACAATAACATTTTTACACTTGTGTGTGTCCACATGCCCAACTTGACCTGTGACCTGTGCCCTTTGCTTTGACCCAGGTGGCTTGTGAGTCCTTCATAGCATAGCATAGCATAGCATAGCATGTGTGTGACAGTGTGAGAAGTATGATACTGTGCGTGCTGACAGCACCTGGGGATGTACGACCCTTGCACGAACACAACTAACATGGGCGTGAAATTCAATATGTCCGCTTCGGCCTATGAGGTGAGTGATATGACACTGCATGAACACGTTAGCGTGTAAACACAGCTGACACAAACACGGAATTAAACATGCCCAACTTGACCTGTGCCCTTTGCTTTGACCCAGGTGGCTTGTGAGTCCTTCATAGCATTCCCATGTGTGTAATGCCATTGGTGAATGCACACAGGCTTGAAACCACCTCAGTAACCTCACAACCTTTCTACTGCAGGAAGCACAGAGATCTGCCCTGTTGTTTGATATTCAAGTAGGCCTATACAAAAAAAAGGTGCTTTCGTAGAACCTTAAAGGTTTATTGGGCTGTCCCTGTAGAGAGAGCCTTTTTTGGTTCCAAGTAGAACCTTTTATTTGAGGTTTCTTGATTGGGCGAAAGTGTTCTTCAACAGGGACAGTTCTCCTACAGGAACAGCCGGAGAACCCTTTATGAACGATTGGTTTTTTAAAGAATGTACGGCTCAAACAGCCAGTGTGCTTTAAGCATCCATCAGTGTTCATTAATGTTTCTCTCAGTGTTGTACATCCTGAAAGTGAAGTGTCATTAAATCAGAGGGCCCACACAAATCACAGCAGCTTTTATAAAGGTTTGTCTAAGGGAATTAATTAATACTATTAATTACATTAATTAATACTCTGCTGGAGGATGGTGGCGATGAGTGAATTTACTGTAAGCATTTACTGTAAGTTACATGGAAGCTTCAGATTGCAAGCACAGGCACAGACAAAGATACAGTACGCCACACACACACACACGTACACACAGATGCACGTGCACATACACGCGCACACACAGACGCAAAAAAATAAGCTCATCCTGGCAGTAAAGACGGGCCAGGGGAGATAAGACTGGTGAGCTGTAATTCTAAAGCCATAACTAGGACTACGTGTGTTGGTCTTTATTTATGCACGCTATGATTTATAGCCCTTTGCAATGGGGAGGAAATGAATATGGCAAGGGAGAAATTCATCTGGAATTGGAAGGCCGTACAGAGTTACTGTAGGGCTATCATTACAATGTTCTACTGAAACATTATCAGATTTTCTGACCTTGCGTTTGCACTGGGCTGCTTGTTTCAAATGAGGTGTATTTGTAACAAATCAAATCTGTGTCACAGACCAACATGTATGTGATGACCAAGACGGCTGACATTAAGAATATTACTCATGTCAGGCTACTACGTCACCCACATAAATGTTTCACTGGTCTGTGTGTGTTTCAAAGTGACCTTCCTGCCAGCTGTCCCTTAGTGCCTGAGAGTGTGTGTGTGTGTGTGTGTGTGTGTGTGTGTGTGTGCATGTATGTGGTAAGGAGGGCAACAGAGTGTCTGACAGTCAGAGGCCTCCTAAAGCCCATCTCTCAGTTTATTGATCACTCCTTCCCTCGCTCCTACCCCTGACAACACGTCTCTATGCTAATCCCTTACAGCCAGGCTTAGGTTCATACATAATTACATATAGAATCTCTATGCACTAGGTAGCCTCCAGCATGTATGGAGTTTTCTGAGCAGTGTACTACATCTAGACTAATGATTGTGTAAAGACTGTGTAATGATGTTGACAGTGACAGTACAGGAGAATGCCAGGAAAACAGGCTGGTGCCACCCTCTGGTTACTGACAAGTCGTTCAGTCTGATATTCTCTCTTGGTGACATCAGGGACATGCCTATCTAGTCTATCCCATGCTCTACTGTAACAACCCACCTTCTACTCTTCATACTAGTAATGTGTTTAAGTAATTCAGTTGCGTGAGCATGCAACGGAGCTTTGTCAGTGAGCCGTTCTATGCTGTGTCCAAAAAGTCTGACTGACTTTTCAATAAGTATGAAACTTATCCTCTGTGAAATGAAAGGAGAGCCATTGTGCCAATAAGATCAGCCACAAGGAATATTCTATGTAACGCAAGCCATTTAAAAAAAATTGAGAATGAGGCACATTTTCCAGAGGCTCAAACGGGTTTCCAGGGCTACTGCAGGACCGGCTCGGAACCTTTCCCATGCGGACTGACACCTGGTGGTGAATACGGCTACTGCAGTCTGGAGGATTTTGGAGAGATGGAGAAAAGGGTCCACTGACACATTACATGCCCCTGTCAAGCAAATGCCTGAGGTGTTTGGAGATCTGCAAGAGACAAATAAGTCACATGCCATAGCACAGTGTGTAATGACAGACAGCCTGTTATCTTTAGTGATTCTACTGATGGTAGCCCTCAGGGTAAAACCCTAAATGTCCCTCAGTCTTTGCTGATACAGTATAACTGCGTGTGAATGGTGGATTATTTATTACACTGACTGAAGAGAGACTCTTTCTCTCTGTTTACAGCACAGTGAACACACTCTGAAAGGAACAGAGAGGACGTATGACTCACACTGTCATCAATATACAGCCAGTGCAGAATCACATGGGTCTATTCATCAAATGTCTCTGTTCCACACTAAAATCTGCTCTCTCTCTGTGTGTGCGTGTGCGTGCGTGCACGGCGCCGTGACTTTGACAGCTTTAGATCATAGCAGCTCTGTTATGAATAATAGACAGACACTCAGTAGGGATGTTAGCCGGTTAAGTAAAGCCTTGCCCCAGGAGGGCCCTGTCAGAAACAGACACCATTCACACACATTAAAGTGTCCAACTAGCAAGGCATCAGATATTGTAATATATTTTAGCATTTTTAATGTGTCATAAATATGTGTCAACAGTGTCAACATATTTATTCATAACTCCTGTCATTTTTTGCCCTCTAAAATCAAGGCTAGTCTACAGTATCTAATGGTGTTGGATGGCATTCAAAATGTGTATTGGATTGTAATCCACAGTGAATTCTCTGGTAGGGAGTATACACTAGTTCAGCCAAGGCTGTACATTTTATTATGGTGTAACTTCACTCAACCACTGGGTGGCTGTCCTGAGTCTCTTCCTCTCCCTTGACTTTTGGTGTGTGTGACTAAGAATCGTGGACACTGCTCTGGAGTTCAGGTCCCAGGGGACACATTAAGGACGCCACACATTCTACTGCCATGGCGCTTACATGACCTTTCACCTCCCTGTTCCCTAGTTTGACCCCACTTTGACCCTTTTCAAGAACACTGGTAGAAGAGCTGAGAACTCCCTCTGGAAGAATTGAGTTGAACTCAACAACAGCCTTTTGGTATAAATGAGACAGATTGAGCCATTCCCAGCTGTTCCAAGTGTGCCAAAGGAGAGTGTTATATGATAAATAGCCAATACCCCATGTCACTGCTAGGTGATTCAGCTTCGTGGCATTTCATTTATAACCTAACACATGATAGAGGAGCCCAACAACTCTCCAGCTCCTTCCTCTGAGCCAGAGAGCTCCCATAAGTGATTCAGATCAGCCTCTATGAAGTAATTAGATACATAGTAGTACATTTTAAAACCTGTTTGCCTAAGACTCACCACGCGAGGGAGAGGTTAGTGGATACATGTGTTTAAGAGAGAACTATCTGCAGAAGGCACAGTTCTCTGGTTCCTGCCAGTCTGCACATGCACACTTGCCTCTAGCGAACACTGCTGCACTCAGAGCAAAGCCTACTCATTAACACCTGTCCCACACAGCAGAGGAGGTTGGTGGCACCTTAATTAGGGAGAGCTCATGTTAATGACTGGAGCGGAATAAGTGGAATGGTATCAAATACATCAAACACATGATTTCCATGGTTTCCATGTGTTTGATGCTATTCCAAATGCTACGTTCCGGACATTATTATGAGCCGATGTCATGGCGCCAATTAAAGCCACACGTAATTGTCGATGTGGGTCCCGAAGCACCATTAGCACTTTCTACCCTCGATAAATCCATGATAGGGAATGTGCAAGTGCACACTTTGGGAGAAGTATAGAAAATTGGGATGCACCTTAGCAAAGGCTTCCTACATAATGTATACAGATCCAAATACCTGTGCAATGCACCCACAGATTCAGAGGCAGTCCACTTGCCATTTGAAATGTGCACACCCCAGACCTAGCTTAATGCCCCTGGCTGTTGGAGAGCTAGTGGCTGAGATATATGCATGATTCCACTAACAGTCAGGGTTTATAGCCTACGCTAGGCAGCATGTCAGCAGAGAATAGAACAAAGGATGCCTCGTGTGTGCTGACACAGCCCCACCAGGTCCTATGACAGAGGAAGAGCACAGGACACAGGAGACAGGAGACAGTGGTTTTTATTCGGTATATAATGAAGAAAGATGGGCAGCACTCGCAAATAAAGTGGGATATTACTTAAGACTTGTTTTCAATCTCGGCAGTCGCAATGGATGCGTTTAGGCCTCAAAGCCTTTATTTTTTTATTTTTTTTTATTTCACCTTTATTTAACCAGGTAGGCCAGTTGAGAACTAGTTCTCATTTACAACTGCGACCTGGCCAAGACAAAGCAAAGCAGTGCAACAAAAAACAACACAGAGTTACACATGAGAATAAAACAAACGTACAGTCGATAACACAATAGAGAACCTATATACATCAGCAAACAGTCGGTAGATCTAACCTTACTTTGACCAAAGAGGAGACCAGCAAAACAAGGAATAGTTTCATTGAAATGAGCTACCATGACGATAATGGTCCTGATGTGTTAATGTTGCTTGTGTTTGACGTCAAGCAAAGGCACATTTTCACACGGTGTGTGGACAAGGACGTCGTTCTCATTCAAAGTAAACTACAGAATGAGAGAGGAAGGAACATGAATTTCCTCTGCGCTTCTAATGAAGACTATTTGTAATGATGGGGTGATTTTAACGCCGTTAATTGCGACCAGATATGGGACTCAGGGGAATGTGTTCAGCACACTTCCACGTTGCCGTGGCAATACAATGGTGAACATGTCATCTTATTGGGCCCTTGATGCCAGGCCAACCTTGCTTACACGTGTGGCCACTACACTGCAATCAGGGACTTCAACAGTACAGACTGAGTGAATATGGTGTCAGTATTCTGTAGGGAACCTACAACCGTCCCTATAATAAGATGTTCTCTGCTATCAGCTGAGTGATGCATTTGTGACAAATGTGTAAATAGCTGATTTATGAAAAACGCATGAATAATAAACGTCTCTGAAACTGTTCTGTTTTCTCACTGTACAGCCACCCAACACATTAGAGTATTATGGGAGGAACAGTTAACAAGAAGGCAACATCAACGTTATGTGCTCCCACTATCTAAATAAATAATGTGAATTAGATATCTCTCTATGGATTGAGCCCTGTAAGGCTATAGCCCCACACTCTGTGGACCAACACATCCTGTTCAGTTGGTGAAACTTAGTCCAAAGACACCTACCTAACACAGTACACACACACACACACACACACACACACAGAGACACACACACACACACACACACACACAGTAGGCCAATGAAAACAGTAAACAAACATACTCATACACAGAATGTCTCATTAGCCCCATTCAGACAAAGCTAGTTCCTAGCATGAGGCATGGTGGGAACAGTAGCATAGTAAAGTAGCATGTGTTAGAGGTGGCAGGAGGAGTGTCGTGGGGCTGCAGACAGCAGACTGCCTACCTGCGATGCGGATGACGGCCCTCTCAGCCGGGTCAAGGACGTCCCCGGAGCCCAAGGCAGACTTAGAACGTTTGACCCTCTGGTGTTTGGCTAGGTTCCAGGGGAGAGTGTCCCCAGGGCAGGGGGAAGGGAAGCTCCTCTCTCCATAGCTGTCTAGCAGGGCCCTCTCCCTCTCCCGGTCCCTGTCCTTCTGTCTGTCCTTACGCCCCGACGCCATCACCTACAGTACAGTACAGTGACATGGGGGAGAGCAGCAATGAGACATTGTGCTTGTATAGGCCTATCTATATTAGAAACATACATTTTTCAAATTTGAATACTTTGAGATCCACAATTTAATTCTGCATACAGTCCACGTGATACAAATATACACAGACACAGGTACACACACTGGTAATATCTATAACAGGTTCAGTTGGAAGCCTTGCCTAACATGGGTCAAGTGGATACACTGGAACTATTGTGGTTTAGAGTATGACTCTCTGGAATCGTCTGGCATGTCATTCTATGATCTATTTGCCACATGATAAATGGCAAGCCTTAGCCAACACAGCAGGATATCAACCAGCTGCTGCCAGTCAAGCCATAGCCAACACAGCAGGATATCAACCAGCTGCTGCCAGGCAAGCCTTAGCCAACACAGCAGGATATCAACCAGCTGCTGCCAGGCAAGCCATAGCCAACACAGCAGGATATCAACCAGCTGCTGCCAGTCAAGCCTTAGCCAACACAGCAGTATATCAACCAGCTGCTGCCAGGCAAGCCATAGCCAACACAGCAGGATATCAACCAGCTGCTGCCAGTCAAGCCTTAGCCAACACAGCAGGATATCAACCAGCTGCTGCCAGGCAAGCCTTAGCCAACACAGCAGGATATCGACCAGCTGCTGCCAGTCAAGCCTTAGCCAACACAGCAGGATATAGACCAGCTGCTGCCAGTCAAGCCTTAGCCAACACAGCAGGATATCAACCAGCTGCTGCCAGTCAAGCCTTAGCCAACACAGCAGGATATCAACCAGCTGCTGCCAGTCAAGCCTTAGCCAACACAGCAGGATATCAACCAGCTGCAGCCAGGCAAGCCTTAGCCAACACAGCAGGATATCAACCAGCTGCAGCCAGGCAAGCCTTAGCCAACACAGCAGGATATCAACCAGCTGCTGCCAGTCAAGCCTTAGCCAACACAGCAGGATATCAACCAGCTGCTGCCAGTCAAGCCTTAGCCAACACAGCAGGTTATCAACCAGCTGCTGCCAGTCAAGCCTTAGCCAACACAGCAGGATATCGACCAGCTGCTGCCAGTCAAGCCTTAGCCAACACAGCAGGATATCGACCAGCTGCTGCCAGTCAAGCCTTAGCCAACACAGCAGGATATCATCCAGCTGCAGCCAGGCAAGCCTTAGCCAACACAGCAGGATATCAACCAGCTGCTGCCAGTCAAGCCTTAGCCAACACAGCAAGATATCAACCAGCTGCAGCCAGGCAAGCCTTAGCCAACACAGCAGGATATCAACCAGCTGCTGCCAGTCAAGCCTTAGCCAACACAGCAGGATATCGACCAGCTGCTGCCAGTCAAGCCTTAGCCAACACAGCAGGATATCGACCAGCTGCTGCCAGTCAAGCCTTAGCCAACACAGCAGGATATCATCCAGCTGCAGCCAGGCAAGCCTTAGCCAACACAGCAGGATATCAACCAGCTGCTGCCAGTCAAGCCATAGCCAACACAGCAGGATATCAACCAGCTGCTGCCAGTCAAGCCTTAGCCAACACAGCAGGATATCAACCAGCTGCTGCCAGGCAAGCCTTAGCCAACACAGCAGGATATCAACCAGCTGCTGCCAGTCAAGCCTTAGCCAACACAGCAGGATATCAACCAGCTGCTGCCAGTCAAGCCTTAGCCAACACAGCAGGATATCGACCAGCTGCTGCCAGGCAAGCCTTAGCGAACACAGCAGGATATCAACCAGCTGCTGCCAGTCAAGGTGCCTAAAAAACACCCAACATTTGTAGCTCAGGCAGGGTCAGGCAGGCAATTTTCACATATTAAAAGGAGGGAGACTTTCCCTGTGACCCAACTCCCAGTTTATGATTAACCACCAGGAAAATATGCAGCCAAGATAAACGTTAACAAAAATATTTCCGTATTACAGTAATACAGTGGAATAAAGTGCAAATTACTATTTGCATCCCTTACTGTCTGTAGACTTGGACACTTGTTAGGAAAACGAGATGAGGCTGACTATGAACTATTGAGTTTCCTGGGTAAAGTCTGACTAAGTGGACACTATCCGTAAGTGATTGACCTTTAACCTCTGCTTGGAACGCAAAAACCCGTTCTGCTGCTTTTACACAAAAACAATGCACTAATATCTTTGTTTTTGGGGGGGTAAACTGTACCCAATCTGTTAACATTTGTAATCAAATGATTAGATTATACTGTAATAACAAGAAGACAAAAGCATAAGGCATTTTTTGACGATACATTGGTCACACTTTATTTGGATAGTCTGTAAATGTTCAACTATCAGCAAACTATCTGCTGATAAGCAACTGCTTGCTAAGATTACGGTTTAGTGTTAGGCTTATAATAAGGGTTAGGGTAAGGGTTAAGGTTAGGGTTGGTGTTAGTAGATGGTAACATAGCAACTAACTAACAGCCTGTAGAGCATCTACAAATTGACTATCCAAATAAAGTGTCACTGATACATTTATTTGTTGTTAAGTAAATAAGAGATTAGCGTGATGTAGACGTCTTGAAGGTGTGTTGCTATGACAACCAGCCCACATGGAAGCATGTTTTGAGGATTCAACTTTAAAAAAAAATATTAATACACTATCTCTGCCTCCGATTACGTAATTACATTATCCTTGTTCTTCTGTGCATGGTAAGGATTTGTTTTAATTAACAGTCACTGAAGTTATGATTCCTGTTTTCCCTGGAGGAGTTGCAGTTCCAAAATATATATGTAAATGGTGAAACACAGAGCACAGAAAACAGCCACATAGATGCAAAGTCGTCAGGCTGTACATTTCAATTAGCATTTTGAAAGCCATGTGTTGAACCCCCAGTGCATGAAATTTGAATATTTGCTCTAGTATTCTGAAATTGGAACTACCCATCACATGACCAATCACCTTCAGTGCCTAGTTTTATCAACTTGTTCAGAGTTCGACCCCTCCTGACTTTACTTGCTTCCCATGTAATCCTTGGTTGGCAGACAGAGAGGCTCCCTAGCAGTGGAATGTTAGTCTGGCTGATTCCAAACTCGAAGTCCTCCTGACTTCTGGAAAATGCTGGAAAGGCTATTTTGATGTTGTCGGCACGATGCATTGATAATGAAAACGGATGTGCTTTTACTGGTTGGATCTCCTCTGTGTCGTTCTCAACTCAAAACACTTACAGGCACAGCCACACACAGCCCCCGAGCGATGCCCAGTTCCATTACAACTGTTGGATTTTCACATGCAAACAACCTCCCCAAAGATAAACAACAACATTTGCGAAAACCAATCAATGATGCCGCTCAATTTCTGAACTAATATTGCATTAACAAACGGCCTCCTTTCCAGACCAGTGAGTCACAGCTCATCCTCACTGTGTGGTCACGTGGGCCGCGTCAGCCAGGCTAGTGGAATGTCACACCACGCAACACATGATGTCATACCCAGCGAGACTAGACCCTTCCCCATCAGCCCCTAACCCTAACCCTAACCCCTCACACGCATACAGATGAACACACACACACACCCCCACACATTATGCACGCACACAAACACCCCCACACACACACACTGTGGCTACTGACTAGTAGTGATGACATTCTATGCCATACCCATATACAGTAGAAGTCGGAGGTTTACATACACCTTAGCCAAATACATTTAAACTCAGTTTTTCACAACTCCTGACATTTAATCCTAGTAAAAATTCCCTGTCTTAGGTCAGTTAGGATCACCACTTCATTTTAAGAATGTGAAATGTCTGAATAATAGTAGAGAGAATGATTTATTTCAGCTTTTATTTCTTTCATCACATTCCCAGTGGGTCAGAAGTATATACACTAGCATTGCCTTAAAATCGTTTAACTTTGGTCAAACGTTTCGGGTAGCCTTCCACAAGCTTCCCACAATAAGTTGGGTGAATTGTAGCCCATTCCTCCTGACAGAACTGGTGTAACTGAATCAGGTTTGTAGGCCTCCTTGCTCGCACATGCTTTTTCAGATCTGTCCACAAATTTTCTATAGGATTGAGGTCAGGGCTTTGTGATGGCCACTCCAATACCTTGACTTTGTTGTCCTTAAGCCATTTTGACACAAATTTGGAAGTATGCTTGGGGTCATTGTCCATTTGGAAGACCCATTTGCGACCAAGCTTTAACTTCCTGACTGATGTATTGAGATGTTGCTTCAATATATCCACATAATTTTCCTTCCTCATGATGCCATCTATTTTGTAAAGTGCACCAGTCCCTCCTGCAGCAAAGCACCCCCACCCTTCACGGTTGGGATGGTGTTCTTCGGCTTGCAAGCCTCCCCCTTTTTCCTCCCAAAATAACGATGGTCATTATGGCAAAACAGTTGTATTTTTGTTTCATCAGACCAGAGGACATTTCTCCAAAAAGTACGATCTTTGTCCCCATGTGCAGTTGCCAACCGTAGTCTGGCTTTTTTATGGCGGTTTTGGAGCAGTGGCTTCTTGCTTGCTGAGCGGCCTTTCAGGTTATGTCGATATAGGACTCGTTTTACTGTGGATATAGATACTTTTGTACCTGTTTCCTCCAGCATCTTCACAAGGTCTTTTGCTGTTGTTCAGGGATTGATTTGCACTTTTCGTACCAAAGTACGTTCATCTCTAGGAGACAGAACGCGTCTTCTTCCTGAGCGGTATGACGGCTGCGTCGTCCCATGGTGTTTATACTTGCGTACTTGTTTGTACAGATGAACGTGGTAACTTCAGGCATTTGGAAATTGCTCCCAAGGATGAACGAGACTTGTGGAAGTCTACAATTTTTCTTCTAAGGTCTGATTTCTTTATTTTTCTTTTGATTTTCCCATGATGTCGAGCAAAGAAGGGGGAGAACTTTCGTCGCTGAGGGTTCCGGACGTGGCACCAGGTCAGGCAGGGCTCAGGAGCAGAGCTGTAACCCTTTCCCGGATTGGGCCCCAGTGGAGTGGACTGCTCTGGCACCGGGCGCTACTGGGCTATGAACCGGCACAGGACGTACCGGGCTGGAGAGATGCACTAGAGACCCCGGGCTGGGGACCGTCACTGGAGACCCTGGGCTGGGGACCGTCATGGGAGGCTCCGGGCTGTGGACTGTACCTGGTAGCTCCGGGCTGTGGACCGTACCTGAAAGCTCCGGGCTGTGGACCGTCACTGGAGGCTCTGGCCTGTGGACCGTCACTGGAGGCTCCGGGCTGTGGACCATACCTGGAGGCTCCGGGGTGTGGACCGTCACTCGAGGCTCTGGTCCTGAAGCAGGGCTGCTGAGACGCACTGGAGGCCTGGTGCGTGGAGACGGCACTGGCGATACCGGACTGGGAGTCGCCACTAGGATTGAAAACCGGCGCTGGAGGTACCGGACTGGGCATACAGGAGCACCTTGTCGTCCCTGTCCGACTCCTGGGCGTACTCCTGCTCCCATGGCTGTAGGGGCTCCTCCATAAACCCCCACGAGTGTAGTTGCCGGGGCTCCTCATCTTCCTTCCTCGACCACCCCCATAGCCCCCCCGTCCCATACAGTTTTCTATGGGGGTTCTTCTGGGCCCGCCAACGTGGAGCCCGTCGACGTCGCAGATGCCCTGGATACTGCAGTCGATCCAGAGCGAGACAGTGGTAGTACTCCTCCTCAGAGACCAACTCCTTACCTCCAAGGAGTTCTGCCACTGTCTAGCTCTGCGCGGTCCTGTGGTGGAGGGTCTTTCTGTCACGCTGCATATGGAGGACCTGAGGCACTGAGCAGTAGTGAGAAGTAACACCTTTTAATAACAACAAAACAAGAACAAAAGGCGAGCATGCAAACATGAACTGGTGTGCAAAAAAGGAACACACACACAAAGACCCACACCCAGGTGGAAAACCACTCAACTTAAATAGGCTCCCTAATTAGAGGCAATGCAGCGCAGCTGCCTCTAATTGGGGAGCAACCACAAACTCCACATAGAGTTATCCAGAGAGGTCCCTGGACACTAAACCTGAACACCAGAGATCTCTCTGAACATAGATCATTAAACTGTGTTTCCTGAAAGGGTTACTAAAGAGCTGGATAGGATGATAAGTTAACTAGTGTCTCACTTAGGGTTCCAAAGGGTCGGAAACGTTCAGATAAATTAATGGAATTATTCCTGAAATTTTCCATGGGAAGTTAAGCCCTGGAATTTGAGGAATTTTGCTTAAATTCATCAAAAAAGTTAGCTTATAACAGTGAACCTTTTTTGTGGGACCCTCAAAGTGAGAATAATAAGAGCACCACATTGAAGCTGCCCAGCAACACCCGTTGGGGTGGTGTTGTCATCATGTTTGACAGTCTCCTGGAGGGCAAGGAGTCTCTCCAAGAAATGGCCATATCACTGTCTGCCGATATGGACAGCCCCATCAAGAGGATCCTCCTGGATGATGTATTTTGGGAGAGAGTGGTAAGCAGCCTGAAACTCCTGAAACCTATAGCAGTAGCCATTGCACAGATTGAGGGAGACAATGCCATCCTGTCTGATGTTCAGACCCTGCTTGCAGATGTAAGAGAAGAAATCCGTACTGCCCTGCCCACTTCACTGTTGCTCCAAGTAGAGGAAACTGCAGTTCTGGAATACATCAAAAAGCGTGAAGACTTCTGCCTGAAGCCCATACACGCCGCAGCGTACATGTTGGACCCCAAGTATGCTGGCAAGATCATCCTGTCTGGTGCAGAGATCAACAAGGCCTATGGTGTCATCCCTACCGTGCCTCGCCACCTTGGCCTGGATGAGGGCAAGGTTCTTGGAAGTCTGGCGAAGTATACTTCCAAGCAAGGGCTTGAAAAATTGGTGGCCATCCAGGCAAATGTGAGGCTTTTTGAGCCTGACAACGAGCCATCCTCAACAAGGTTTGAAAGTGACAGTGAAGATGAGGCCTCAGACTGGGCGCCGGAGCAGGGAGAGGCTCCGCCCACGGATCAGGACAGGGCGCCGGAGCAGGGAGAGGCTCCGCCCCTGGATCAGGACTGGGAACCGGCACTGGAGGTACCGTGCTGGGGATCGACACCAGGACCCTGGTGCGAGGAGCCGGCACTGGAGGTACCGGGCTGGGGACCGGCACTGGAGGTACCGGGCTGGTGCCGGGCACTGGAGGTACCGGGCTGGGGACCGGCACTGGAGGTACCGGGCTGGGGACCGGCACTGGAGGTACCGGGCTGGGGACCGGCACTGGAGGTACCGGGCTGGGGACCGGCACTGTTCGACGAACCCCCACGAGTGTTGCGGCAGGGGCTCTTCGCCCCGGCCCTTCGACAGACCCCATAGCCTCCCCCCAAAAACTGCATGGGGGGTCCTCTGGGCTGGTCGCTGGGCCTGCCCTCTGGCACGTCGACGTGGAGCCCGCCGGCGTCGCCGCTGCCCTGGATTTTTTGGTGGTTCCAGGGCTAGACAGTGGAGGTACTCTTCCTCGGAGACAAGCTCCTTACCTCCCATTAGTTCCTCCACTGTCCAGCTCTGCGCGGTCCTGTGATGGTGGTTCTTTCTGTCATGGTTTTTCGATTGGAAAAGTGTCTCAGCTCAAATAAATTAGGCTCAATTTAGATAGGCTCAAACATCTTTAAAGTTTGAAATAAAATGTTAAAGCCACACAATACAGGCCTTTAATCGACATCAAAGACCAGAACTATACTGAAAAATATATATACAGTGGGGAGAACAAGTATTTGATACACTGCCGATTTTGCAGGTTTTCCTACTTACAAAGCATGTAGAGGTCTGTCATTTTTATCATAGGTACACTTCAACTGTGAGAGACGGAATCTAAAACAAAAATCCAGAAAATCACATTGTATGATTTTTTCACATTGTATGATTTTTAAATAATTAACAGTCCTGTGTAATGCCAACAGTAAAGCATCCTGAGACCATTCATGTGTGGGGTTGCTTCTCAGCCAAGGGAGTGGGCTCACTCACAATTTTGCCTAAGAACACAGCCATGAATAAAGAATGGTACCAACACATCCTCCGAGAGCAACTTCTCCCAACCATCCAAGAACAGTTTGGTGACGACCAATGCCTTTTCCAGCATGATGGAGCACCTTGCCATAAGGCAGAAGTGATAACTAAGTGGCTCAGGGAACAAAACATCGACATTTTGGGTCCATGGCCAGGAAACTCCCCAGACCTTAATCCCAATGAGAACTTGTGGTCGATCCTCAAGAGGCGGGTGGACAAACAAAAACCCACAACTTCTGACAAACTTCAAGCATTGATTATGCAAGAATGGCCTGCCATCAGTCAGGATGTGGCCCAGAAGGATTGCAGAGGTCTTGAAAAAGAAGGGTCAACACTGCAAATATTGACTCTTTGCATAAACTGAATGTCATTGTCAATGAAAGCCTTTGACACTTATGGAATACTTGTAATTATACTTCAGTATACCACAGTAACTACTGACATAAAGATCTAAGAACACTGAAGCAGCAAACTGTGGAGACCAATACTTGTGTCATTCTCAAAACTTTTGGCCACGACCTGTATATACAGTATATTTACATTGCTTAGTCCAAAATAAATGTTTTATTCTGTCATGGAAATAAATGTATTTCCTGTTGCCAAGTCATTTATCCAAGGATTGTTCCATGTAGCGGGTTTACAAACACGTTAGTTCTAGCAGCTACACTATGTTGACTATGATGTGAGATAATATGGTGACAACGATGTAGACTGTGTAGCGGTTAGCAGTTAGCGGTGAGCAGGAGCTCACCAGAGCTGAGTACTGGCACCTCAAGTTTTCTATTGCTTGAGCTCCTGTTCCTGTCTTAGAATACTATCTCAAAAAGTATTGTGGAGCTCCTGCACCCAAAATGAGTACTGGCACCTATTTCAGTCCAAGTCAAGCACTGGCGGTTATGGTATGAAGGTTTGGCTTGGGAAGGTTTTTTTGCCTGGTCACAGACAGCTTTTTGTTGTGCACTAGCGAATGGAAAAGGTGAGTGGAGGAGAGCACGTAGATGCAAGAAGGAGTTATATAACGAGCAAAGTGATCATGCTGTTTGTATGTGGCTGCTATGAAAGTGAACTGTGTGTGCGGGTGACACAGGGGTGTATTAATTCTGCCGATTCTGTAGAAAAACTTTTCTTAAAAGGAAGCTAACAGAACGAAGTGGTCATAAACCTACCTGA
Organism: Thymallus thymallus; assembly: GCA_023634145.1. Lineage (NCBI taxonomy): Eukaryota > Metazoa > Chordata > Actinopteri > Salmoniformes > Salmonidae > Thymallus > Thymallus thymallus. The sequence continues at coordinate 5,941,059 of CM042415.1, forward strand.
ATTTGTCCAATAAACTATTTTTTGCAACTGTTTGGAATAATGAATACACCCTAGATCAGCTAGATGCAGGCAAGAGTGTGCAAGGCGGTATTGAATGTGTCACTGTTTGTCACCTGTGCACCTACATTATAAACTTTTATTCATAGGCTAGGTTGTAACAATCTCATGATGTAGTATGTAGTAGCCTAAACCTATGGATGTTATATTGAGCTGGGTGAATGGAATATGAACGACAGTCAATCTAATACAGAAATAATATGCTCATTTAAAAAAAAAGAATCCTCCCTAATCTTAAAACAGCACCAACCGCCACTGATGGGTTCCTCCCAAACTATTGACCAATTACTGTCCCTTACATGAAGGCAATGATGTTATGTAAAAGTATAATTGCATTGCACCTTTAGGCCTAAGCATAAAAGCGAGTAAACATCTCATGGAACTACTACTTTACTATTGAAAAAAGTAAATAATGTTGCATAATGAAAGTATTGAGCACCTGCTACAAATGGAGCCCATCATCCCCCCCATGGATAAGTGAATCGACCATTAAACCGACATTATTTATAAGCTCTGTAGTCTATGCTACTCGACATTGCATTAAATAGGTGATACACAAACCGAATATTAAAGTACATTAGTGTGTAGTTGTGAGTGACAAAATAGCCTTACCGTAGCCTTTATTGGTTCTGCTTTCTCTTTTACGGGCTCCTGTCAAATAGCCATGAATGCGGCTGTCCATACGACTTCGCTGCAATGGCTATGGCTGCAACCAAAACAAATAAACTTGCTCCCTGTCAGCGACCGTGCTTGCATGTATAATGTTTAAATAGCCACTCCTTTTCGGGAGGCAGGGTTTGAGAGGCGAGCCGAATAGCAGAATCTGCAGTCCTCAACTATGTTCCCTCGGCGCATTTGTGAATGTGAACGTCTCCTTCGCAGTTTCCATCACAACCCCCTCCCGCGTCTGAGGTTGGATCTAAACGTCAGCGATAAATTATTAACCGATAGAAAATATTGGAAATATCTACCCCTTTCAACATTTAGCGACACGCGAGAGGCAGAAGATCAGACTTCTTTGCGTGGCGGCTCGAGCCATTGACCCAACAACACGCTCGAGAGCAATTGACAGTGCCTTCACTGGCTGGGTCTGCCGGGAGAATCTGATGCAGTGAATTTAACCCGGAGCACGTGCTTCGTTGTTCGATTAATTATCCTGGTCCTGAGGAGAGCTAGAGCCCAGTCGAGGATAGAGAGATGCTCTTGACTCATGTGTCTGAAACCAGAAGAGTAATCTGAAAAACCGATTAGTCCAATAAAGTGATAGCTAACTTGTCTTTATCATCATCTTCCTCATCATCAGTAGCATGGCTGTTATTACTGTATATGTCATAAATTATTACATGCATATTATTATCCCATATCATACTTACTTTTTTTTTCTTCTAATTCCAAAAACAATTATTGTGGGGTAGGCTATGATTTAGAAAATTCAGGTGGAAACGATTCGGAATGGATTTATTGATTTCTCTCTTTCTTTCTTCAAGTCCTCTGCCATGGAAACATAAGAGAGCTTAGCTGCAAGAGCTCAGCCCACAAGTATCAACCACTGGGTCCCCCAAGCACATGTATCATAATACGAACATGCACAGCTGTGTAATGGAGATGAAATCTAGTGAACATGCCATCCTTTTAATGAAGATGCTTGCCACATCCACATTTTTACTGTACACATTTTTCCCAGCTAAGTAGTCTTTAGCTGGGAAAACCATAAACCTGCAGTAGCATTTACTAGAATCCATGGCTGTATTCATATAGAGCAATTGAGACACATGGGAGGGGAAGTCTAATACTGCACTGCAGTGATAAATAGATGCTCTACGGGTAATAGGAAGCTTGACAAAGCCTAATGTCTTCGGCCACTGAGTTATCCAGAGATTATGTACAAAGTATTGCTGACTAAATTATCTTGCTATCAAGGTGTTGGAGAGCTCTGAATTATTCCTCAAGAAAGCACTCCCTTGGTACAAGCTGCATTACTAGAGATGCGGGTTCGAGCCCCGTCTGTGTCGCAGCCGGCCGCGACCGGGAGACCCATGAGGCGACGCACAATTGGCCCAGCGTCGTCCGGGTTAGGGGAGGGTTTGGCCGGCCGGGTTGTCCTTGTCTCATCGCGCTCTGGCATCTCCTGTGGCGGGCCGGGCGCATGCACGTTGACTCAGTCGCCAGGTTTACGGTGGTTTCTCCGACACACTGGTGCGGCTGGCTTCCGGGTTCAGCGTTCATTGTGTCAAGAAGCAGTGCGGCTTGGTGGGTTGTGTTTCGGAGGACGCACGGCTCTCAACCTTCGCCTCTCCCGAGTCCGTACGGGAGTTGTAGCGATGGGACAAGACTGTAACTACCAATTGGGAAGAAAATGGGGTAAAAAAAAGAAAGCACTGCTTTAAACACACAGCCCAACATTTTATAAATTACTATCGCACACTAGCATAAACTTCACAAATCATTCAGGACAAAACGTGCTAGGCAACACCTAGTCCAAGATGTACTGTTAAAGGTCCAATGCAGCCATTTTTATCTCAATATTAAATCATTTCTGGGTAACAATTAAGTACCTTACTGTGATTGTTTTCAATTAAAATGTTCAACAAGAAACAAAAATAGCTTCTTAGCAAAGAGACATTTATCAAGCAAGAATTTTGCTAGGATTGTCTGAAACAGGTCTGTGGGGAGAGAGAGGTTTGGATCTCTCTTTCTTATTGGTCTATTCATTAATTTACCCGACTGGTGAAATTTCAGGGGGCCTTTTCAAACAGCTCTTCAACAAAAAATGGCATAATCATAATTTTCACAATTTCACAGTATATTTCCACAAAATGAGGTTGGAATAATACTCTGAAATTGTGAAAGTAATTATGATGCCATTTTTGTGGAAGAGCTGTTTGAAAAGGCCACCTGAAATTTCACCAGTTGGTAAATTAATTAATTAATAGCAAGGTACATAGTTGTTAACCAGAAATAATTTGATATTGAGATAAAAATGGCTGCTTTGGACCTTTACCAGTACATTTCCATATAAAACAAAGGAAAATCATTTTTGACTGCACTGGGCTTTCATGACTCTCTCCTGGCTGAGGATCAAAGACCTCAGATCAGCTTGGCAAATGGCTGTGCCGGTCTTGACACCTTAACATGCGGTCATAAATTGTATGCAGAAAAAATATCTTTCCACCTTCCAGTATTGAGACCGGAATGTCTTTGTCTAGAGAATATTATTTCTATCATCTGAATGTTAGGAATGGTCAGTTGGGATCTAAAGAATGTCATATTGTTTATTGTTTTGTGATGTCATTAAGGATGGTATAACGAAATAACGGTAACTCGGAAAGTGTACACATTCTATTTGTCAAGTTTTTATCTAAATGTTGTATACAATATATTACTAAGTATGAGAGTATTTTTGTTAAGATAGAAATGTGATTTTAGTCTTCTAATGAGATAATTGTTTTTCATATAAACTTTTGCCCAGTCAGTAGCCACGCCCAAATGAGCACAGACATGGTGTCGGTGTGACGGAACGCCCCGTTTACCCGAGGATAAAAAGCCTTAGTAAAGAAATGTACCTCAGACCAGAACATAGCCGGGTTGCTACTGGCGTGTAAAGTGGTCAGGAGCTGAACCCTGAATAATCAACATAAGACCAGCAGACGTGTAGTTGTGGCTACACGGCTGGAAATGGTTAGAACTTTGAATCTCTACACGAGAAAAAGAAGAAACTTACTAGACCTTAGCATTACCAGTCTGCAGCTGGCATGTAAAGTAGTCTATAACTTTGACTAAAGACATGAGGTGGGAAGGAGAATTCCATCTCAGACAACCGTTGGTGCATCTGAAGTATCTGTTCTATCTGAACACTCCACTACCAGAGAAGCTCTACAACTAAGGACATTCTGACAACCAGAGCCTTACACCTATCGACACCTTCCCCATAGGGCGGTGATTAGGGTTCTAAGTATTCTGATTACTGTGAGTGTAGTTTCCAAATGAATGTACGATAAGTTTGAAGTTCTCTTTGTCCCTCTCTCCCTTCTATTGACCCCTCTCTGATTTTTTTATTTCATTTTTGCAAATGTATTGGAAAGAACTTAAATATCACATTTACATACGTATTCAGGCCCTTTACTCAGTACTTTGTTCAAGCACCTTTGGCGGTGATGACAGCCTCAAGTCTTCTTGGGTATGATGCTACAACTGTATTTGTGGGAGTTTCTCCCAGACCCCTCCCTTTTTGATAACTAAGCAGTCATGCTGTTGTTAGTCCACAAAGGGACCTGTTTCCATTGTGTTATGTTTCTAATCAATAACCTATACTGTGTGTGTGTTTGTGTGTGTGGTGGATAAATGAAGATAGTTCACTCAGGCCTTTTACTATTGAAAATAATAGTCAGTTCCGGTCAACTGGGTGTGTCTTCCACTAATGCAATAGTTATTTGACTTTCATTGAAACAGAAAAAAAACAAAAAAATATAATAAGTGGGGTGTCTTGCTTCCTCGTCTCGGGTAGAGAACACCTTTGTAATTACAAAATGGCCACCGCAGCTGTAATTACAAAATGGCCACTGCAGCTGTTTCCTCAGCTGCAGCCAGGAATTGTAGGAGGTGAAGTCTTTTAGGGTAGGCATGACAATAAGGCCGATAAGATAATGACAATGATAATGATCATAGGCATTTTTACAAATTAGTTCTGGAAAAGAAAGGCCCTTGGCAAGCGTTATTCATGAAAGAAAAACAAAATCCTCATGAGCCCTCGGTAGGATGTTTTATTTGATAAGGATGCAGAGAACAATGACTTATGCGATAAGGATAAAAATGAAACTCACCCAGCAACAATGAATGTCTGATACAGATGTTTCCTGTAATAGAGGGGTCATGAAGAGGTGCAGCCAGCCACCCTGAAATGAAACTCACCCAGAGATATAATTATCTATGGCTGCTGGTAATGATACGTATAGAGCCAGAGAGAGACAACCCCAGGAGGCTCTCCGATTTCTGGGAACACTAGTAATTAAAAAACAAGATTAGTTTGCTCCTTGAAAAGATGATCCCTGTTGACTTCCAGCACTTGGCTGATGATGATGATGATGAAGATTTCCTTCTAGCAAATACACTCTAAAAATTATCTTGCATTTTTAAAGCCTAAATTAATTGATTGCCTCTGATATAGTATTTTTATACTTTTTCATACTGCCGCACTATGTATCATGTATCGTGTATCTGCCCTGTGTTTTTTTTTTATCCGTCTGTCTGTCTGTCTGTCTGTCTCTGTCTGTCTGTCTGTCTGTCTGTCTGTCTGTCTGTCTGTCTGTCTGTCTGTCTGTCTGTCTGTCTGTCTGTCTGTCTGTCTGTCTGTCTGTCTGTCTGTCTGTCTGTCTGTCTGTCTATCTATCTATCTATGGTATTTTCTGTATTTCTAAGACGACTCTCTTTAAGCTGTTGGCCAGGGGCCTCAGTGGTACCCTATTACAAGTTACTGCAGTAAATATATTTTGCCCTTGTTTTTAAGACGAGGTGTTCTGCTGATAACCTCAGTTTCCTGATGATCACTTATCTGCCCTATTGATTTGGAGTGAAACTGAGTGCTTGAGAGATCAAATAATGTACTTCTCACTATAGCTCCATGAAGCACAGCTATTTGATGGGCTCTTGGATACTGTATCTTAGGGCAATGGTCTCAATAGTAACCGGTTGCATGTATGGCATCATTCGGAGCAGATCTCAAATGGAGCCACTATGGGCTAAAGTCACGGCAATCTGACTATATCCTCTGTCAGTAATTTCCACCAAACGTCTCTCTTTCTTTGGGCTCCTCTAACATTTAGCTCACTCAGTCCTTTCTTCAGTCTCTCTGAAGTCTTTGTTTGGATCCAAACCCTCACTATAAAACCCCTAGATTTGGCCATGCAGCCCAAAGCATCAGAATGACTGAACAAAGCAGTGCTCTGTGAGCGGTTAGATTGCCGCTGCCCCTCTGCTTGTGTGGTGGTGCTGCTATTGCGACAGTCCATTCAGTAGCACAGACCCTGTGTCGCGAATTGTCTGGAGCCTCACTCATCCAGCCCTCTCACCCCACTCTGGCTGGACTCTTAGTGTGGGCTTCAGAGAAACAGCCCCGACACTAACTCCCGGTCACTCTCTATCCCTAAAACCAATGTAGAAATAGCCCAGTTGTCAGGAGTCCAAGCAGACCCAGTTTCACAGGGAGCTGAGTCATCGTAATGTCCTTGGCTCGTCCAGCAAGACTGCCACAGCTGCCAAGAGGAGTCAGTCCAGGCAAAAGTCCCCAGACCTGACCTACAGTGCCTTCAGAAAGTATTCAGACCCCTTGACTTTTTCCACATTTTGTTACGTAACAGCCTTATTCTAAAATTGATCTCTCCGTACTTTGCTCTGTTCATCTTTGCCTCGATCCTGACTAGTCTCCCAGTCCCTGCCGCTGAAAAACATCCTCACACCATGATGCTGCCACCACAATGCTTCACCGTAGGCATGCTGATAGGTTTCCTTCAGACGTGATGCTTGGCATTCAGGCCAAAGAGTTCAATCTTGGTTTCATTAGACCAGAGAATCTTGTTTCTCATGGTCTGAGAGTCTTTAGGTGCCTTTTGGAAAACTCCAAGCGGGCTGTCATGTGCCTTTTACTGATGAGTGGCTTCCGTCTGGACACTCGACCATCATGGAAACAGGAGCTCAACTCCAAGTTTAGTATTTTTTATACATTTGTAATAATTTCTAAAAACCTGTTTTTTCATTGTCATTATGGAGTATTGTGTGTAGATTGCTGAGGAAAAATAATATTTAATCAATTTTAGAATAAGCCTGTAACGTAACAAAATGTGAAAAAAGTCAAGTGGTCTGAATACTTTCTGAAGGCACTATAAATCTTCTCTATACCACTCTGAAATAGGTTGATTATTCAACATTCACTCAACTTTGTAATTGCTTAGCTAATCATTTGACATGGGTGTTTGATTTTGATTGTCTCTCACATATTCCCATAGGATATTTACAGTACATTTCGTAATCAAAATTATAACATCATATTTTGAGGAGACAGTTTAGTGGTCAGGACAGGATTGGTCATTTTCTTGGAGAGGGAAGTGTAAGGTAGTGCTATACACACAAAATATATTGGGAACCAGGGATGATTGCAGACCATGGGCATTGTTATTATCAGACTTACACTGTCCTCCAGAGGACAGGAGATTAATTACGCTACACAGAGCCGTTCCGCGGTCTCTCGTCTTTTTATTGTCTAATATTTCACCTGTATATCAAGTAATGATAAAAAATATGATAAATATGATTGGATAAAGAGCTGTGATACTCTTGTTGTGGTTGTATTTTAGTCACGAAGACGGAGCCAGAAAGTGGCAGCAAGATAAAGCGGTCATTCCCAATCACGTCAGCCAGAGCATTTTGAAATGAGATCTGTTTGACAAGTAGCACACTCTCAAGGCATTTACTTCCATAGCCAATACCTAATGTCACCCTTGCTTCTCAAAGTCCTTTTTATATTAAAAACATTATGTAGTTTCAGAGAGTAATCACGCCAAGACTACCACATTTTACATAATGCATGGATGGAAACCTGGCAAAATGGGGAAAAGTATTGAGTCAGTATGATTTACATAAACCATAAAGGATTGCCACAATGACTCACTGTTTTGGAATGTACAGTAAGACTGATATGGTAGGGGTTACATTAGCATGTGGGCCCTAGAGGGCAGCAGAGTGCTTTATTTGGATTCTATTCACTGAATGAGTTGAATGTTAAGTTGGAGATACCCCTCCCAATATCACACACACACATACTGCATTCGGAAAGTATCCAGACCTCTTGACTTTTTCCACATTTGTTACGTTACAGCCTTATTCTAAAATTTATTAAATACATTTCTACCCTCATCAATCTACACACAATACCCCATAATGACAAAGCAAAAACAGGTTTTTAGAAATGTTTGCAAATGTATTATAAAAAAAAAACAGAAATACCTTATTTACATAAGTATTCAGACCCTTTGCTATGAGACTCGAAATTGAGCTCCAGTGCATCCTGTTTCCATTGATCAGGGAGGTGACCGAGAACCCGATGGTCACTCTGACAGAGCTCCAGAGTTCCTCTGTGGAGATGGGAGAACCATCCAGAAGGACAACCATCTCTGCAGCACTCCACCAATCAGGCCTTTATGGTAGAGTGGCCAGATGGAAGCCACTCCTCAGTAAAAGGCACATGACAGCCCGCTTGGAGTTTTCCAAAAGGCACCTAAAGGACTCTGTCCATGAGAAACAAGATTCTCTGGTTCGATGACACCAAGATTGAACTCTTTGGCCTGAATGCCGTCTGGTGGCAGCATCATGCTGTGAGGATGTTTTTTAGCGGCAGGGAACTGGGAGACTAGTCAGGATCGAGGGAAAGATGAACGGAGCAAAGTACAGAGAGATCCTTGGTTAACCTTCAAACAGGACAACGACCCTAAGCACATAGCTAAGACAACACAGGAGTGGCTTTGGGACAAGTCTCTGAATGTCCTTGATTGGGCCAGCCAGAGCCTGGACTTGAACATCTCATGAGAGATCTGAAAATAGCTGTGCAGCGACGCTCCCCATCCAACCTGACAGAGCTTGAGAGGATCTGCAGAGAAGAATGGGAGAAACTCTCCAAATACAGGTGTGCCAAGCTTGTAGCGCCATACCTAAGAAGACTTAATACTGTAATCGCTGTCAAAGGTACTTCAACAAAGTACTGAGTAAAGGGTCTGAATACTTATATTTCATTTTTTTTTATACATTTGCAAATATTTCTTAAAACATGTTTTTGCTTTGTCATTATGGGGTATTGTGTGTAGATTGATGGGGGAAAAAACAATTTAATAAATTGTAGAATAAAGCTGTAACGTAACAAAATGTGGAAAAAGTCAAGGGGTCTGAATACCTTCTACACACTTAGATAAAAAAGGTGCTGGGGCCTCCCGAGTGGCGCAGCGGTCTAAGGCACTGTATCGCAGTGCTTCAGGTGTCACTACAAACCCGGGTTCGATGTTAGGCCGTGCCACAACCAGCCGTGACCGGGAATCCCCTAGGGCGGCACACAATTGGCCCAGTGTCGATAACCGTCTGAATACACTTTTTTGGTTGCAGGTAGAACGCTTTGTGGTTCCATGTAGAACCCTTTCTATGGAGGGTTCTACATGAAATCCAAAAGGGTTCTACCTAGAACCAAAAAGGGTTATCCTATGGGGACAGCCGAAGAACCCTTTTGGAACACATACACACACACACACAGAAACATCCACCCTCTCTGTGTTGCAGACCCAGACCCAGACACCGCGTGCCAGTGCATCTCACACAAGGAGCCACAGGCAGCAGGAGCAAGAGCAGTAACAGATGGGTACCAGCTGTTTGGATCAGAGCCCTAAGTACACAGCTACTGAATGACACACACACACACAAACACACGCATGCACACACACACATACACGCATACATGCACACACACACACACACACATCTCCCCACACACACACACACACACACACACACACACTTTTGTGAGCATAGTTCAGGGGTCCTGGAGGGCCAAAGTGCTGGTTCTTTATACCTAGTTCATTGATTGGCCAGAGAGTCCACTTACCTGGTGTCTCAGGTCTAAATCAGTCCCTTATTAGATGGAATGAATGAAAGCCAGATAATAAGTGGGTCTGCCCTCCGGGCCTGAAGTGCTAGCTACTGCTATTGAGCTTGTTGCTATCCAGGGGGATAAATGTCACACTCACCATGTACTAGCTACTGCTATTGAGCTTGTTGCTATCCAGGGGGATATATTTATCACATTCTACAGTGCACTGACCAGAACAAGTCTGTTTGGAAATCATTAGATTTACCATACTTACTGTAAGTCACAGCTTAGGAAATTGATTTACGATGACTGATATAACTCTGTCTGGTGAAGAACGGTCGGCAAAGACATTTAATAACTCAAACAACCCAGGCTTAGTGAGGGGGATTGATTCTGGAGATGTTTTTCTTGACTTGCCCTCACCAACCCAGCACTTTCTGATCCAACCAAAGCAGTTGACTTATTTACTATGTATCAGCTGCACTGGGTTCTTAAATTATTACTAAAACATGACCTTGTGAAAACCAAAGCCCTCCTCTGCTTACTGCTAATGCCCCAAATTCTGCGGTGTCCCCCGAATGTCACTAGCGCTGTGTCTCAGTTACACTGCTGTTCCCTCTTATTAGATTGACTTTGAACACAATCTGTCTCGTTAAGTAGATATACGGCATTGTGTAAAATGTACTTAGGGTGCAATTCATCAGTGCTTAAGGTTCTGCTGTGACCACTGTGTCCTTCATCCATGTGGGCTGCTCTGACGCAATAAAACCTGACATTAAGGACGATAGGACGTCATGGGTCTGACTGGCTGATGTCAACGTCCTGGGTCCTACGGTTGCCTTGCGGTCGCAAGTGGTAAAGAGGAGTGCGCACGAGTGGGAGGAAAAATGACCAAATGGAAACGGTTTAGTGAGAGTGGCTACCACGGTCGTCCTGTGATCTCCCCCCTCAGCCCCTGATGTGGTGGCCCCAGCGTGGGTTTTAGAAGGCACTCTTCTGGAGCAGGAGTTTCATTGGGCTTTGCCTCTCTGTGGTCACACAGGATGCCTTGTTGACCACGGTGCATTTGAACTGTCACATCTCACCATGTTACGGGGCAACCCCACTCACTGGCATGCACAACATGACAAGGAATGTTCAGAGTTAAATAAGAAAAATGTGAAAGCTTGAAATTAAATCCGGGAAATGTAGTTGCTGTAAAAAAAAAGAACACAACTGTATATCAATAACAATAAAGAATGCCTTGAGTTGTGTATTCTTAAGGCTGGTTTTAACCCCAAACACAGGCATGAGGCCTGTCCTAAATGTTATATTTAAATTTAGAGGCATCTAGTCTAGAGAATCATTCTCATCTTAACTTAGATGTGACCTCAGACAAAGGTTATGGACCAAACAATAGTTACAGTTTCTTCCTGTGGTAGATGCAAAATACTGTTTAGCAATACAGCTGCATATGCAGTGTATTCAGATAGATTTCAGACCACTTCACTTTTTCCACATTTTGTTACGTTATAGCCTTATTCTAAAATGGATAAAAGTAATTTTTTCCCTCATCAATCTACACACAATGACAAAATGAAAAAACTGTTTTTTTAGAAATGTTCGCAAACGTATTAAAAATAAAATAGAGAAATTCCTTTTAGGTATTCAGACCCTTTGATTTGAGACTCGAAATTGAGCTCAGGTGCATCCTGTTTCCATTGATCATCCTTGAGATGTTTCTACAACTTGATTGGAGTCCACTTGTGGTAAATTCAATTGATTGTACATGATTTGGAAAGGAAGATACCTGTCTATATAAGGTCCCACAGTTGACAGTGCACGTCGGAGCAAAAACCAAGCCATGAGGTGGAAGGAATTGTACGTATAGCTCCGAGATAGGATTGTGTCGAGGTACAGATCTGGGGAAGGGCACCAACACATTTCTGCAGCATTGAAGGTCCCCAAATACTCCAAGTTTTTTATTTGTAATAAATGTGAAAGATTTCTCAACACCTGTTTTTGCTTTGTCATTATGTGGTATTGTGTGTATATTGATGAGGGGGAAACAACTATTTAATACATTTTAGAATAAGGCTGTAACGTAACAAAATATGGAAAAAGTCAAGGGGCCTGAATACTTTCCGAATGCACTGTACATTCCCATTTGTAGAGCATGAGTTTACTACTACAGTATGTCCACAAGATGGGGTCACTGGTATGAGCATGTATGAGCATGAACCATAATGCCTGACTCTTGTGGCAGCCAGAAACAGAAAACAGTATGACCCCATTATGTGGTGATGGTTCAGTGACCACAAGTGTTGATAATGACACATATTGTTTCAATTTCTCCGAATTGTTGTTCAAGACCATGCGATAGGAAACTCCAAACATTCTCTACCTAAGTTTGATCTTGTGGGCTCTTATGAAACTGGAAATTAACGGTGATTAAGTATGATGAACTACAGGGTGTACATGTGAAATATTGACTGCCAAAGAACATTTGATATTTTCTCAGTTGATACTACTGGTGATTACAACATATTTATTTGACATACTGAACTGTTCTGATTCCATTTCTGAAAGGCATTTCCACCAAACCCAAAAATAAACACCAAATATTAAGATATACAGTGGGGAGAACAAGTATTTGATACACTGCCGATTTTGCAGGTTTTCCCACTTACAAAGCATGTAGAAGTCTGTCATTTTTATCATAGGTACACTTCAACTGTGAGTGACGGTATCTAAAACAAAAATCCAGAAAATCACATTGTATGATTTTTAAGTAATTCATTTGCATTTTATTGCATGACATAAGTATTTGATACATCAGAAAAGCAGAGCTTAATATTTGGTACAGAAACCTTTGTTTGCAATTACAGAGATCATACGTTTCCTGTAGTTCTTGACCAGGTTTGCACACACTGCAGCAGGGATTTTGGCCCACTCCTCCATACAGATCATTCAGGTTTTGGGGCTGTCGCTGGGCAATACGGACTTTCAGCTCCCTCCAAAGATGTTCTATTGGGTTCAGGTCTGGAGACTGGCTAGGCCACTCCAGGACCTTGAGATGCTTCTTACGGAGCCACTCCTTAATTGCCCTGGCTGTGTGTTTCGGGTTGTTGTCATGCTGGAAGACCCAGCCACGACCCATCTTCAATGCTCTTACTGAGGGAAGGAGGTTGTTGGCCAAGATCTCGCGATACATGGCCCCATCCATCCTCCCCTCAATACGGTGCAGTCATCCTGTCCCCTTTGCAGAAAGGCATCCCCCAAGAATGATGTTTCCACCTCCATGCTTCACGGTTGGGAGGGTGTTCTTGGGGTTGTACTCATCCTTCTTCTTCCTCCAAACACGGCGAGTGGAGTTTAGACCAAAAAGCTCAATTTTTGTCTCATCAGACCACATGACCTTCTCCCATTCCTCCTCTGGATCATCCAGATGGTCATTGGCAAACTTCAGACGGGCCTGGACATGCGCTGGCTTGAGCAGGGGGACCTTGCGTGCGCTGCAGGAGTTTAATCCATGACGGCGTAGTGTGTTACTAATGGTTTTCTTTGAGACTGTGGTCCCAGCTCTCTTCAGGTCATTGACCAGGTCCTGCCGTGTAGTTCTGGGCTGATCCCTCACCTTCCTCATGATCATTGATGCCCCACGAGGTGAGATCTTGCATGGTTCCCCAGACCGAGGGAGATTGACCGTCATCTTGAACTTCTTCCATTTTCTAATAATTGCGCCAACAGTTGTTGCCTTCTCACCAAGCTGCTTGCCTATTGTCCTGTAGCCCATCCCAGCCTTGTGCAGGTCTACAATTTTATCCCTGATGTCCTTACACAGCTCTCTGGTCTTGGCCATTGTGGAGAGGTTGGAGTCTGTTTGATTGAGTGTGTGGACAGGTGTCTTTTATACAGGTAACGAGTTCAAACAGGTGCAGGTAATACAGGTAATGAGTGGAGAACAGGAGGGCTTCTTAAAGAAAAACTAACAGGTCTGTGAGAGCCGGAATTCTTACTGGTTGGTAGGTGATCAAATACTTATGTCATGCAATAAAATGCAAATTAATTATTTAAAAATCATACAATGTGATTTTCTGGATTTTTGTTTTAGATTCCGTCTCTCACAGATGAAGTGTACCTATGATAAAAATTAAAGACATCTACATGCTTTGTAAGTAGGAAAACCTGCAAAATCGGCAGTGTATCAAATACTTGTTCTCCCCACTGTATACTGAGTATACCAAACATTAGAAACCCCTTAGGTTCTTAGGAAGGACCCGAGGTGCTGAGCAGTAGTACGAAGACATTCCTTTTTATTTGTGACAACAATAACAAAGGAGAGATCAAAACCAGGAACTGATGTGCGACGGTCACAAACAAAGACCCACACACAATAATGAACTTAAATAGGATCCCCAATTAGAGACAACGTAATGCATCTGCCTCTAATTGGGGACAAACACAAAAACCTAAAACATAGAGGTGCCTAGACACCCCTAGACCGTAACCCCAAGACAACATAGAGTAGCCCAGAGGCCTCCCTACAGTCAGGACCTGACACACCTTCCTAATATTAAGTTGCAACCCCCCCCCCCCCCCCACCAGTTCAAATACATTCTTGATACACACAGGAAAAACCTAGCAGCGTTGCAGTTCTTGACACAAAACGGTGCGCCTGGCACCTACTACCATACCCTGTTCAAAGGAAATGAAATATTTTGTCTTGCCCATTCACCCTCTGAACGGCACACATACACAATCCATGTCTCAATTGTCTCAAGGCTTAAAAATCCTTCTTTAACCTGGCTCCTCCCCTTCATCTACACTGATTGAAGTGGATTTGTGACATCAACAAGGGATCACAGCTTTCACCTGGATTCACCTGGTTAGTCTGACGTGGAAAGAGCAGGTGTTCTTAATATTTTGTATCCTCAGTGTATATATTTCTTTGTTGAAAGTATATATGTTTTCAGTACTATGTGTATGGAGTAAGGTCCACTGTGGGTCAAGGTGCATACAGTCAAATTACACAATGTTCTCCTGTCTTACTGACAAATTCATGGCTATTTAGTCGTTCTAACTTCCCAGTCTCCGTGTTGATGCGTGTTGAATTCTGGAGAGTGTTAGAGGGATATGGCTGTGATTAAAGCAGGCACTAAAGCAAAGGTGGTAATTGAGACCATAAACACTCACTTTCCATTGACCCCTCTAATGAAGCGTTCATGTTTATTTTGAGCGTACAAATTCATCAAAAATACTGCCGCAACTTAAGTTCCCTTTAATAAGACGTTTTTACCACCAATAAGATTTGATCAGTGGAACTCGTAACACCTCTCACCTTACCGTTCCTGAACATTTGCACACACATGCACATACCAGGATGCAAATCACACACAATTCCCCCGTGCATGCAGGCAAACACATACACACACACACACACTCACACGCACACACACACAGAGTGTGAGAAGCAGACAAAGAAACACTGGGACCTAGAACAGAACATCTGCTGGCTGGGACTGCTCCTTAGTTTTTCACATGGGAAATTGAGACCATAAAAGAGAGGTCTTTACAGCAGTGAGGATGAGATACAGTAACACTGTGGCTCAGAAGGCACGAGGGGTCAAACCCCAGCCATAACTCCTCGGGCATAACACTCATTTTCGCCCTTTTTCTCTCCAAACATCCAGAATGACTCTCCATTTTCTTTCTCAATCTCTAGTTCTTCTCTCTCTTTTTTTCTGTTGGAGGAGGACGGTAGCGTAGCTAACAGTCGATGGAACTGTCAAGGGTGGCAGTGCAGAGTTAGTTTACTGCAGATGTGGGGCCTGGCTGGCCTTCCTAACACCCTGAGTGTGTAGCTGACACACAGCCATTGGGGGAGATATAGGGCCTCTGGACAGCACAGGAACTGGAAGCTCATAGTCATAAATATTAGGAGGATATTTACTTTGTTGCTTTTCTCATCAGTGCAGAAGTGTTTTCCATCAAGACAGAAGAGTAAAAGTCATATCTTGTTCTATTGAGGCATTCAACTGAAAGCTGTTGGATGGAGCCATAGTCACTGTCACTTTGTGAGATGTTTTATTTTAATTAGGTACGTGTATTCCCCTCGTAGAATCAAGACATCCAAGATGTCAGAGAGGCTGAGTTAGGGACTTAGCTCGTCAAGTAGCGTTTATGTTCACTGTTTTGCCAGAAGTTATATTATCACTGGAAGTCTTTAACTAAATATTACCTTTGCCTCCTGGCTGCTTCGATTGAAATCAATAAAACATTATTTTCTTTTCCCTTCACCGCAACATATATCTATAAGGCCATCTGCATTTAAAGTCCAAACGAAAATGTCAACCTGACTTTTCTGTTTTTACCTGATTCCTTTTGGACTTTACTGTGCGCCCCTGAATCTAGGCACGTTAATTCATGGTAATCCTCTGAAGCTTTGAACCTGGAGGAAGCTCACTCACAGTGTTCCCCTCACCGTTCCAACACTAAATGCTATGTGGCATGTTTGACACTGGGAATGGAACGAATAACGTAGGTTGTCAGGTAGGAAGGAGCTGGGCGGCTATGAGACCACAGCAATTAGGAAAACTCCTGTCCTGCGTTAGGCACGACTTCAATAAAATACCTCCAGCACCGCTTTTAAAAGTAGAATGCAATTAAAAGAAATCACTGTATAAATGTTAGCATGTGGAAGTTTTTATTTTCCTCTCTCTTGTCTTCTCTTTAGCGAAAAACAAAGAATGCCCTGGAGGCAGGGTTGCGCAGCTGCTGAATATTACTACGACATGTGTTTTAAATAAGGCGCCATTATAATCAAAACACAAAGTTCATATATTTGTGTGTACTTTTTAGTAGTTAATTGAATAAGGAAAACAGCTTCAGCAGCAATGATAAGTACAAGGTAATGTATATTCTACAGTGTGTACATGTAACAAACAATTGGCAATAACATACTATGGAAAAAATCTAACAATCCTGTGTAGGAAATTGACCCCCACATAAGAAGTTCTTACACACGCTCTTATCCAAAACGACTTTCAATCAGGAAATTCAACTTAAGTCTAGAAGTAGGGCCTTATTAAATCCAAACAGGTAACCGGACATACACTGCATGTCCAAAAGTATGTGAACACCTGCTCGTTGAATATCTCATTCCAAAGTCATGGGCATTAATATGGAGTTGGTGCCCCCTTTGCTGCTATAACAGCCTCCACTCTTCTGGGAAGGTTTTCCACTGTCGGAACATTGTTGCGGGGACTTGCTTCCACTCAGCCACAAGAGCATTAGTGAGGTCGGGCACTGATGTTGGGCGATTACGCCTGGTTCGCAGTCAGCGTTCCAATTCATCCCAAAGCTTTGTGCACGGAAGCATTGTCATGCTGAAACAGGAAAGGGCCTTCCCCAAACTGTTGCCACAAAGTTGGAAACACAGAATCGTCTAGAATGTCAGTATGTTGTAGATATCCCTTCACTGGAACTAAGGGACCCGAACCATTAAAAACAGCCCCAGACCATTATTCCTTCTCCACCAAACTTTACAGTTGGCATTATGCATTCGGTCAGGTAGTGTTTTCCTGGCATCCACTAAACCTAGATTCGTCCATTGTACTGCCAGATGGTGAAGTGTGATTCATCACTCCAGAGAACTGCTCCAGAGTCCAACACTTGGCATTGCGCATGGTGATCTTAGGCTTGTGTGCGGCTGCTCGGCCATGAAAACCCATTTCATGAAGCTCCCGATGAACAGTTATTGTGCTGTTGTTGCTTCCAGTGGCAGTTTGGAACTCGGTAGTGAGTATTGCAACCGAGGACAGAAAATGTTTAGGCTCTACCAGCTTCAGCACTCAGCGGTCCCGTTCTGTGAGCTTGTGTGGCCTACCACTTCGCGGCTGAGCCATTGTTGCTCCTAGACGTTTCCACTTCACAATAACAGCACTTATAGTTGTCCGGGGCAGCTCTAGCAGGGCAGAAATTTGACTAACTGACTTGTTGGAAAGGTGGCATTCTATGAAGGTGCCACATTGAAAGTCACTGAGCTCTTCAGTATGTGCCATTCTACTGCCAATGTTTGTCTATGGGAATTGCACGGCTGCGTGCTCGATTTTACACACCTGTCAGCAACGGGTGTGGCTGAAATAGCCGAATCCACTAATTCAAATGGGGTGTCCACATACTTTTGGCCATGTTGTGTAAGTAAAACATCACATTTTACATCTGCATTCTTACAGCGTATAGATTCTAATCCCAGAAACTCAGGGTTTGATTGAATAAAGACCAATAGAGAGGCATACGTTTGGAAGGAGCTGAAGGCTGTGAAAAGCGAGCCACTCAAACCTTCCTCTCAAACCTATGTCTCCAGCTCCCTCTATGGCCTCTGACCCAGACCCTATATTACCAGATCTCAGAACAACCATAATTTAATGTGACATAACTCTGTGCTTGCCCGAATATGCTCTCCTCTCACTAAAGTCAATGGGTGTCGCCTCACATCAAAGAGAGACGAGAGTCGGGACAGATGAGTTTCCACATGAAGAACGAAACTGTCTGGCCAAATCCACTTTTCCCCCAAATTAAAATGGATATTTCCGAGCTGTCAGAGGGTCTGGGTTTTGAGAGTGTCTCTCCGGTGAAAGAGGACTTCGTTTCCCAATAGGTTCTCCTATCATATCATGTGGGCAATAGGTTCCCCACGGATCACAAGCCAGCGCAGCAGCGCGGTGCTGGGCTGGGAAGCGGCTCACTTTTCACTTAGCTGTATGCACTAATTTACTGAGGTCCGACACTGCGGCACGATTGCCACGTTCCAGCTGAGAAAATATATAATTAGTCCCTTACCATGTAATACTTGCCACGTTACGTTATAAAAGCAACGTGAATAAAATAGGAGCCTGCTGGAAGAAATGGAGGACGAGAAACCAACGAAAGGAGGACGCAACGTGGTGTTGAAAAAGCCATTTTGTTTACTAAATGTTCCTGTGTGGCTGCAAGGCAAGACTAAGCATTTCCATTGCGAATGTCTCCACAATGTAATAGAAGTCCTAGTGTAGGTCTTTACGAGTCTGTTTTCAGAGTTATTTTGACGACTTAACTTTGCAAGCAAATTAAGATTGCAGGCTAATTGTAGTCTAGTCTAGTAGGTAGGCTAGGCTTACAGTTGTAAACTAATGAGATGTAGACAGAGGATGGAGATTCCACAGCAAGCTATTTCCACCGCTGGAGAGACATTGAATGAATATTGGATGTTAATTGGCTTGAGGTTTAGCTTCTTATTTTACAGGATTATTTTGTAGACATGGTTTTGAGGCGCTTTTAGTAGTGAAAGGGTTTAATGTTTGTGTTCATTGACAGCTAAAATAAGAACCGGATTGTGTTTACATCCCTTGTGTAGATAGATAGCTGAACAAACTTGAGGGCTTCCGTGGCTTCACTTAGCTGACATCCATGGGACCCTATGATGACTGACTGTGACCTGTGGATTTGTTTTGCTCTTTCATTACGCCATACTACTGTATGTGTGTGTGTGTGAAGGCCCTTTTTTTGGGGGGGGGGGGGGCATGAGCACCACAGCTCTCAGAGGTTTTCAGTTAACAAACATTTTTACCACTTCAACTGTAATCTACAACCGAGAAGGCCACAGCGCACAGCAACCTCCTCTAAACAACCACCCGCAGTGTCACACTAGACGGCTAAATATATCTGCCTCCATCAAGAAAGGAAGATATAAACCAGTTGAGCCTGACCACGGGTTAACTTCTGGTTTAGTAGTTAACCCGTCAGGGGTTAATTAAGCAGTACAGGACCAGTGTTGGGGAAGCTACTCTGAAAATATAGTTTACCAAGCTACTAATTACTTCACACTAGAAGAAGTTAAGCTACACTAAAGCTACCCATAATAAAAACATAGTTTACTTAACTAAAGCTACTTTTGAAAAGAAGTTCACTACACCCAAACTACTTCATAAAGAATAATCATATAACAATCTGAAACAGATCACTCCATAGTCAGATGTTAATAAAATGTGTAATTTACACTATTAAACACAAAAACTATGATTCAAGTGAGAATTAGGAAATTCTTGCCTACTTCACCCATATTTTCTTTTCTTTTTACAAAAAAAGTAGTGAGCCTGACCCCCTCTCTGCCCCCTTCAAACCCCCCAACACCCTCTGAAAAGCCACAGCTACAGTATAGGGCAGGAACCAGCCCATTAAAGGAGGGCAGTCTGGTGTGTGTGCAGGTCCTAACCAGAGGCTCTGGGTAAGCTGTTCCTAACCAGTACAGCCGCCTCCTCAGTAATGAGCATGGAAGCCTATTGTAACAGTATTAAACCAAAAACATGTCACCCTGCTCAGTAGCTCCATTAACCCCCATTCATACAGTCTCACATGGCTTTTTTAATGGATGCTCCAAGCAAGCATCCATGTTACTTAGCACATAATAAAAAAAATGTGGGAATTAAATCAGCATGCTCTCCTTATGTAATCCCTCATCCATGTTCATTCATACATCTTTTATCGGGGTTTTAATGCGATCTTAAAAAAAGGTATTGAATGAAAACAAAATCCATACACGCATTTTTATTGCATCCTTGTATTATAACAGAGTAGAAGGAGAGCCGTTCCACATTTTGCTTCCTCAGTAGTAGAAAACGCTAACTAGTTCCATTGCCACCGAATGAGAGAGCCCTTTGACTCGGAGCAGAAGACATCATCCGCTTACAAGGTCTCACAATAAAAGCCATGCGCGCCGCAATAAGCTCTGCTTTTGTTTCCAATACATCCACGTTAAAACATTTATTAGACTAATTACACCGGTCTCCCATTGAATTTTCTTCCTGTGTTACAGATGCCTTGGCAGAGTTCCCATGTCACAATGTCTTTTTATTCGTGGCCGTGCACACTGCCAGAGGAAGGAAGGAAAGCAGCACATTAGCCTACAGTGTGAATTGTGGAGAGATGTTTTCGCTGGTTGCCCTTTGTTCACCTTCACTCTGATGTGACATGTCACCCTCCATAAGAGACATACTGTAGCTAATAGGTCAGCTTGGGTGTCACTATACAGTGCATTCAGAAAGTATTCAGACCCCTTTTTTTACGTTACAGCCTTATTCTAAAATTGATTAAATACATTTTTCCCCACATCAATCTACACACAATACCCCCATAATGACAAAGCAAAAAACACATTTTTAGACATTTTTGATAAAAAAAAAAAAAACGGAATATTAGATTTACATAAGTATTCAGACCCTTTACTCAGTACTTTGTTGAAGCACCTTTAGCAGCGATTACAGACTCGAGTCTTCTTGGGTATGATGCTACAAGCTTGGCACTCCTGTATTTGGGGAGTTTCTCCAATTCTTCTCTGCAGACCCTCTTAAGCTTATATAGACAGGTGTGTGCCTTTTCAAATCATGTCCAATCAATTGAATAAAGTTTTAGAAACATATAAAGGATGATCAATGGAAACAGGATGCACCTGAGCTTAATTGAGTCTCATAGCAAAGGGTCTGAATACTTCTGTTATTTCTGTTATTTATTTGTAATACATTTGAAAAAAGTTCTCAAAACCTGTTTTTGCTTTGTGATTATGGTGTATTGTGTGTAGATTGCTGAGTATTTGTTTTTATTTATAATAGAATAAGGCTGTAACGTAACAAAATGTGGAAAAAGTGAAGGGGTCTTAATACTTTCCGAAGGCACTGTATATATTAAATGTACTATATTCACTGCATTACATTTTTTTTTGTGGTTCTGATATTTGAGTAAGTACAGTATACCATATGTGTGTGTATGCATGTGTGTGAGTGAGAGAGTGACTTTTGTAGCAAGAAAGAGGCTGCTTCAACCAATGAAAAAACATAGATGAGAGCGAAATAACTCCACCCCATCTTCCAAGAGCTATAGTACATCTCCCTTCCTTGTATTATATTATTCAAAAACAACAAAGGAGAGCGAGCTACCATGAACCGATGTGCGACATGCACAAAACAAAGATCCACAACGCAGGTGGGACCCAATGAACTTAAATACTGCATTGTCTCTACTTTGGTCCCCAATTCGGGGGGCTCTGCCTCGTGGCAGAGCCCCCCGCGCCCCACGCTGAGAGGAGGAGTCCGGGCAACGACGCCGACGCGCTGCGAATTGGCGTACCAGGGGGTAAGCCCATCCAAAGGCCCCGAGGAAACCCCAGACCGAGGAAGGAGAGGGGTTATGGGGGTGTTCCGAACGGCTGGAGGACGAGCCCCGACCACTAGCCGCCTGGGGGAGAAGCGATGGGTCCCGATGGTTGGAGGAACAGGAACATGAGTAGGAGGAAGAGAGGAACTCCCCACTTCAGCCTCCAACGGCGGAGAACCGTAAGACACCAGAGGGGTTTTTCAATCGGCTGAAGGAGGAACAGGGTAGCTCTTCCTCCCGAGACCAAGCCGGACCCGTTTCTCCAGAGGATGGAGGGGGTAAGGAGTCGATGCTGTCCTGTGGGCCGGTGCCCAGTCCGGGAAGGGTCTCCAGTTCGGCTCCAGAGCTTGAGCCTCCCTCTGCGCCGGTGTCCAGTCCGGGACCAGCGTGCAGCCCAACTCCATGGTCAGAGCCCTCATCTGTGCGCTTGTACCAAGTACAGGCACGGCGTCCAGCCAAGACTCAGGGCCGGGTCCGGGTCCGGATCTGCCGTTCAGCGCAGCAAAATGGCCGGCGTTTCCCACGGTGCAGATGCTCATCCCGAGCCAAGTGCATCCTGTGCTGGCTCCCCGCACCCGACCACCAGTGCGTGTCACCAGCCCGGTGCATCCTGTGCTGGCTCCCCGCACCCGACCTCCAGTGCGTCTCACCAGCCCGGTGCATCCTGTGCCGGCTCCACGCACCAGGTCTCCAGTGCGTGTCACCAGTCCGGTGCCCCATCCGGGACCGGCCTCCAGTCCAGCTTCCGGGCTGGAGCCCTCGGCTGAGCCGGTGCCCAGTCCGGGACCGGAGTCCAGCCCTGCTCCATGGCCGGAGCCTTCCACTGCGTTGTTGCCCAGTCCGGGACTGGCATCCAGCCCAGCTCCATGGCCGGAGCTTTCCTCTGCGTCAGGGCCCAGTCCAGGTCCAGCCCGGCGCCAGAGCCGGAGCCTGCTGCTGCGCTGGTGCCCAGTCCGGGATCGGCATTTCGCCCTGCTCCAGAACCAGAGCCTCCTGCTTCACCGGTGCCCAGCCCGGGACCGGTATCGCGCACTGTTCCGAGGGTAGGAGCCTCCTGCTGCGCCGGTGCCTAGCACCGGGTCCCAGTCCGGACTCGATGGCCAGTACAACACCAGGGTCCAGACAGGATTTGGTGCATCGCACAGCTCCATTGCCAGAGTCTTCCGCTGCACCGGTGCCCAGTCCGGGGCCCGGGGTGCAGCACAAATCAATGGCTACCACTGACTCAGGGGTCAAGGCCGACTCCGGGGCTGGAGCCACCACCTGCACCCTGGCCGGTGCCCCTTTTTTTTGGGGGGGTGGGCATAGAAAGATCCGGCTTTTGCGGGTCTGACTGTGGACAGGACTCTTGACTCCAGTATGGGAGTTGAGAGGTCACAGTCAGGACCTGACAGGAGAGTTCAGGAGAATTCTATGTTTGTGTGTTAATCCCCAATTGGAGGCAGCTGCATTAAGTTGTCTCTAATTGGGGATTCTATTTATGTTCCTGCAGTGCCTAGGTGCATTGTGGATTATTGCGTGTGTAATGTGTGTTTGTTTGACGCGCACACCAGTTCGTGGTCTCTGCCTCTCCTTTGTTGTTTTTGGTTTAACAAAATAAAAGGAATGACTTATTACTACTCCTTTGAGCCTCGGGTCCTGTCTACGAGCCATGACACATTGGCCAAATTCGGCCTCCGGGCCGCCAGTTGGGGAACCCTGCTCTAATGGTTAGCAGTTTGCAAACTACAAAGATATGTATTCCTGATAACAAGACCTCATGCCTCAAGCTGACATATTCTAATGAGACCATGTTGGATGTGAGGAGGAACTGTCACAGGTGTGACTAATGGCCCCTTTTCATTCTGCTAACACAGCAAGCATTTTCATTGGACAATTGAACTGATTATGTGACCTCAATGTGTGTATTTAAACCCTACTTTTTTTTATGTTCTAGGTGAATGTTCACATGAATTGAATGTAGTCCGTAGGTATGGTGGGTCTTTGTGTGCAGAGAGCTAATGTCCGGTCCTTGTGTTCAGAGAGCGAATGGTGGGTCCTTGTTTGCCGAGAGCGAATGGCGTCATTTGTTTAGTGCACATGGCTAATGGAGTTGTTTGAGCTATGGAGAACTTTAGAAATTGGATGCCTGCCTCCTGGGCTGCACCACTTCCTGGGCTCCACCAGAGTTGTTTTCAGGGAGAGAAACCTTTAGTCAATGTGGATAGTGAATGGTTGTGTTTTTTTACCAGGACATCAGGGTTTACCCTCCAATCTTTGTGGTCAAGTTGCATGTAAATGTTTGTCGGCCATTACTATCCTTCTGACCTCTTGTCAGGTCGGCCTTGCAAAAGAGGTTTCTAACCTCAGGTCTTTCCTGGTTAAATATAAGTTCAAGAATGATCACAGTGAAACAGGACCTGTACAAAACAGTTAAGACTTTGAGTCTGCCTCTTTCCAGCCTAGAATTTCCACTAGCCTACCACACAGGGGAATGGAGATCCACATAGGAAAAAGCTTGTCTACTGACTCAACAAACAACCATTCTAAAGGCAATTTAACTTTCCTAGGGTGGTCTTTCATTCAAGTGCTAACCAAGCACAGCCCCACTCTGCTTCATCTGTTCACCGGCAGAGAGGTACAGGGAGGTATGGCTGTTGGCCAGGGTGTATTTGTGCTAATGTAATATGTTAAGCAGGGATGTATCGCACCTCGCAGTAATAATGGCATGGTGTTAATTTAGTGAAAAAATACATCGAAAAACACAGACTGAGATACAGTGGCATGGCCACGCAAACATACGCGTGACACAGACATAGGCCAGAGAGGTCAAGGTATTGTATGTTCACACATTGTAATCAGTTGCCAGTTGTTGTGGCATATGTGTGATCTTACTGATTGTTAGTGGGTGTAACTAGTAAACCCATGGTCTCCATAAGCCTGTTAGATTGGGGCTTAGCCCCACCACAGAGACTGGAGCCTGCCTGCTAGACTCCTACTCTCATAGACAGACCTCGGCGCAGCCAACCGTTGCAAGGGGTTGAGCAGTACACTGCCATGCTTCACACCCAGACAGATGCCCGCTGTACGCCCCCGTACCAGCACAACCGCTGCCAAGCTGAGCCACACAGGGAGACAGACAATGGAGGCAGGGAGCTAGGTCCGGCAGCTGTCTCGCGCATACACACACGCGGGAACCCACAAACAGGCACGCATGCACAAACACAGACCATGTGGTTTATTTTATTTCACACAATGCATACAAGCCAGGCAGGCAGCAGCAATTAAATGTCTGTCTCATTGGTTTGCTCCAGTATACTGGATGTATAAATCTTTTAAAGTGCGGAAATCTCCACGCAGGATCCCATAGGATGCTACGAATGTTAGTCATTTGATTAGCAGATACTCTTCTCTGGATGCTTTACAAAACCTGTTAAATGCTACTGGGGGTCCTGCTGAAGTACTTTAGTGAGGATTTGATAGTGCAGCCTGGCTATAGCCTTACATTCTATTCTCCAATGGATTAACTGCTAACTCCTCCACTCTCCCAGCTAATAAGTACATTCTTTGGATATATATCCCAGAAAATCTACTGTCTGTTTGTTTGGTAATGTGAGACTTGGTAGGAGGTGGATTTGTTCAGCCTACTGTAAAAACAAATCCCTGTGATAATTAGACCACCTTAAAGTGTGCACACACACACACACACACACACACACACACACACACACACACACACACACACCAGAGGGATGTAGCTTGTACATGTACTGAATCATTGCCTGTTCTGTTTACACACACATACTTACAGATTAGAGTTTACAAGCATCTGCAATCTTTCACTGTTCTGGAAGCAGAGGAACTATATACTGCCTTGAGATAATTATTAGCATTTAATTTAAATTGATTGTTGTGGATAATGTGCAGTTATATGGATTGCCAACAAAAAGTCCTGAGTGTGAACTAGTGGTATGAACCACATATCACACTTTACACACAGGCCTGGGAACCATTGACATGAGGTCATGACCTCCCCTATGGTTAGTTGATTAAACACATTTCTGAGACACACCGCACAATGCAGCCAATAAAAGCTGGCGCTGGCTGCTGAGGAGGAATGACGGGCAGGCGGGAGTCTGAGGGAGGCTGATGGAGTGGAGGGTGTTCTATGGCTGGCTCCATGGCTCCAGACAACAGAGGAGTCAGGAGAGACAGCAGCCATGACACCCTACTGCAGCCTGGCCCGGCTCCAGCCCAGACCAGACCAGACCAGACCCACACCTACCTCTAAGAGGAGACCCCCATTGCTGTCTGGAAGCAGGAAACAACAGGCTCCTTATTGTGGTGTAGATTACATGTGGTGTTTGTGTGTCTGGATGAAGATTTCCACTCAAGACCCTCCAAGTCGAGGCAGAGCTTGACTATGAAGCATGGTGCTGCATAATCCCCCTCTCAATGAAGGCATGGGGGAAGGTGGGGTAAACATTCCCGGACAATGAGACCCTCTTACCCCCCTACTGTACCCTCCTAACCACCCTTACCCCCTCTTACCATGAATGCAGGACTCTTGGCTCTAACGCTCAAATGGCCCCCTGGAACCTGTGCTCCCCTACACGATAACGGACAGTCCCTTCTTCAGGGGCCACTTGTGTCCGCTCCGTGGAACAGATATGGCCCTTTTGGGCCTTTGCTGGTCACATTATATCCAACACGAGTGGTCTTAATATGGTTTAATAAGATCTGTTTTTGATTAATTCTCCCTTGAAACCAGTGGTAATGCGGCTACTAGGCACATATAAAAAGTCGATGAATGTAGAAGGGCTGCCAAAAAAAGGGGGGAATAGTAGTCTTTGTGGACGTTCTTACCAGCTGGCTCCCGAGCTAAATACAACAGTTAGTTATGCCCATGGCTCTCTATCTGCCAGTAAGGGGAATTGTTTGGTCCGAAAGGTAATCACTAATGTTTTTTTAAGTGCACAGTATGATTCAGATGGGGTCATAAAGACCATGTGTGTCACATCCTGAATGGAAGGACAGGGTCCCTGTGCTTATTTCCCTTAGGTGGAGGTAAGGGACAACAGTTGTGTGTTTTCATTGTTTGGGCCTCACTGTTCATTTATTGAACATGAGAAAAAAGCAACACTCTCTCCATGGTGCTTCTGCTGGTGGTTCACCATCAGTAAAATTTGTAATTGGAAAGAAGAAGAGGAATGTTGGGTGGAACAGGCCGAAAACCACTGCCAAGCCCCTAAGGAAACCTCATACCAGGTCAGGAATATAATATAGATTTTGGGAGTGTGCTATGGAACCCCATGGCCCTACTTCTGCACCTGTTGAAACGTAACCAAAGAAACACAGCCCAAGGAAATGAGTCATAAATATCCCCCTACTTGACAAAGTCGATGTCTGGACATCATAAATATCCCCCTAGTCTGGACATTTGAGGAGAATCGAACATCATGATGCACAATGTAAACAAGAAACAATTGACTTCAGTAAGAGTCATTAGGTTGGTCGATCTCTCGCCGGCAGGTGGGACAGATGTGTACCAATTCAGACGTCTATAACCACGAGCACTGCCTCAGTTCAGCTGCACTCAGGCAGAACACACCAGCATTAGCTATGGAGTCCCATTACCGGGCCTGGTCCCTTTCAATTTCCCATCCGATTTGTCTCCCAAGAACGCAGAGAGAGGGTCACAGACAATTACCTTTTATTGACGTATTTATTTATGCCTGTAATAAACGTGTTACTTAGCAACTTTTTCTTAATGAAGCCAATCTGCTTTTCAAAAGGAAGTGGATTCCGGATACCATTTTGCAATTATGAGGGAATTTGTCCGAATTTGGTGGATGAAAGACATGGCGTTTATGCCTCCACCCAGTACCCTTGCATATGATAGCTGACACATGGTAAACTTGTAGAAAGTCTTAGACTGGTTTCATTGTACCTACTCTGTGCTGCCTGCAACAGGCCGTGCCAAGCGTCATCATAGCCCATGTGGACGCTAATAGTTCCAGATTTCCTTCAGCTCAAAGGGCAACCAATGCCCAATTATATAGTTATTAAACACAGCAAAATTATTTCAACGTTTATTGTCCCGGGCAATGATATTAACCCGCCGATGTCATAACTTCCACTTCTGCCATCTGGGGTTGGAACGAATGTGTCACTCAGAAGAGAGGGACTGCAATATATGTATGCTTGAAAACCTTAAAGGGGCTGCTTGGTCAAACCGGCATCTGCATTGGCAGTGCATCATTTATGGGTGAGCTGGCCGCTGTCAAATCTCGATATTAGTATCAAATTTAGGTGAACTATCCCTTTAACACTACTTCACTGTGCTCTTCCTGTATTACAGTATGGATCTCTAGTGTGCAGAGCCCACTGGGACATTTCCTGTTTGTGGTTTCACTTGTTGGGCCTTTGAAGTGGGTTTTAATAATAGGACTGAACTGAGCTAATGAAAATGCACCCAGTCACATTAAAAGAGAGCGTCAGCCTCAACCACCTAACTATGTCCTTCAACCGTCTAAAGTACACACACACACACACACACACACACACACACACACACACACACACACACACACACACACACACACACACACACAGTGAGAAACACAGACGCTTCCTTTAAGCAGCCTCAAAGTTTACAGAAGTGGTTTCACTAATAAAAGGGGATTAGCAGGGCTACCTTCTGATGTCTGGGTGAATGTTGATACCCTAACCAACATTAAAGAAACCCTGAATGCAGTTTCTCACCGACGACACAAATACACCCAGAATGGATGACACACAGGGGAGTAATTGGAAGCGGGAAACAAGACAAGACAGAATTATGTATTGTTGTGTGCACTTGGTTTCCCCCCCCCCCACTAGACAATGTGTGTTTCAGTGGTGTTGGTCGTCTTCTCCTTAACGAATCCACTTCAGTGCAGTTAATTCCCAGTCTGATATAGTGACAGTCTGGCCCTGGGGATGACATCTGTAAATCGTTCATTAACTTTTAACCAGCAGCAGATGCCTTTTAAAACACTTTGTATTACTGTTACATTTCCATTCCCTCTTCACTCATGGATATCTCTAATTGCTATAAGGCACATCAAAGAAGATATTCACCTTTTATGACAATGAGTACTCGTACATTTCATCAAGGGGAAGGTTAAGGGAAGTCTTAAGCTCCATGCCCCTTACCAACACCCGTGAAAGACCTTACTGAGGCATTCACCATACCTAGCCGAGGCTACTGTTTCACTGTAAGAGATTTCTTTCACTCGTCTTCAGAGAAGGCTACGTGGGAGAACCGGGTATTATGGGTTATTTGAGCATCAACACTGTCGCCTTTCTCCCTCTGGAAATATCATGTGCGACTTCAGAGGATTACTAGGAACAGGAAGCCTGCGGTCGGTGTCTACCAGGATAATGTAGGACACAACGTTGATTCATTCGCTACTGTGTGTCCGTAAGCTGTCTGGCAGATACGGCCTCACATTTTTTAAGGGGCGATGATTATACAGTATGCATCACTAGGTTAATTAGCCGTGACTGGCATTAAACCTTTCTTGGCAAGCCAGCACGTTTTTGCCAGAAGGGAGATTTTTACATTTATTTATTTGATGTTTTGAAAACCTGAAAATGAATGAGATCTGATGTGTGCTCAAAAAAGAGGGGGTGAATGTGTGTGTGTGTATGTGTGTATATATGCGCGTGCTCACGTGTGTGTGTGTGCGCGAGTGAAGGAAGTTAGACAGTTGTATGGCCAAATCATGTGCATGACAGTGATGATGGAAACTAATGATATGGTGGTGACATCACAATGTGGCATTGCACCATCAGTGAGGACACGTCAAGTCAAGATGACTTACAGGGCCGTTCACAATGACGTCATGCTGTCATGGTCCAATTGACCATATCGAATCCCCCTGGCTCGAAGGCAGCTTGTGTCATGCAGTACACATTGCATGATTGATATCACAAATGTTTTTCTAATTACATGATTATATACTAACGTGGGAGGGACAAGCTAACGCTAGCACTCTTAGCTGTTCATGAACAACGCAAGACTGAAAAGCTACATCAACAGTCTCATGTATTTTAATAAAACACAATGTATACATATGTAGTCCTATAACCATATATTTGTTGAATCCTGAATTTCAAACCTAAAGAAGCTAAAGAATATATATATATATATAAGTTTTGTCGTTCTTGAAACATTGAAATCAGTAGATGAGGTCAAATGAATGCGATGCAACACGCATGACCAGACACAAACAAGAGGCTCTTTCAAAGATATCTGTATTGTGGGATTCAAAGGGCATTTCAGCACAGAGGAATAACAGTATGAGACAAAATTGTCACCGAACACAAAAGTACAAAATAGAATCAATAAATAAATCAAATACATACCATATAAATGTAATAGCTATGTGGTGGCTATGTTTATTATTTTGTTTTCAATCTTTTTGAATCTGTAGCTTGGTATTACAACCTTTTCTCTAAAACATTTAGAACGGTGAAGGAGTCAATACTGAAAATACAGTAATAGGTTTTATACTTAGATAAACTCATTAACTATGCACACGAGTTTGTTGCCATGCTAAGTCAAACTACATTTCTTTATCCACACTATACAGTTAGAGCGTTAAAGCAGTTCTGGACGTAAACATTTTGTGCTGAGAATAAAATACTTGGTCTTTCTTAACATGACTCTCAAAAATGTACATAATGAACACAAAGGCCATACATGGAACAATCCGCCTCCATCGGGGGGAAAATAAGAGTTTGCTTTGAAATAAATACAGAAAAGTCAATTATTTCAAGACGTCACTTATAGCCGTCACCCTTGTTTCTTCTGCCAAATCTCTCCTCTTCTCTTGCTCATCATCCTCTCATTCTGTCTCTTTGCGCGTTCTTCCTCTCTCAATCAGAATCATCGACTTGACGTCTTCCATTGCCCCCATAGCTGGACCCTCATCACTATAACCAACATCCATCTCATTCCTCATTCACCTTCTGCTCTTTCGTCGAGTCCTCAGTCTGTCTGTGTCGGTCTCCCCTCGTTGGTTTGTTCTCCCCAGACATACATGACGTGTGAGCAAAGGGAACAAATGTTTCTATGAGTTCTATGATGTCACAGTGGGGTCAAAGGGGGAAGCTGATTGGCTGATCTGTCAGCGGTACACTATGGTGCGGTACTCTACGGTACGGGGGAAGCAGCAGGAGGCAGAGAGAGACAGGGACAGAGGGCATATGTGTACTTTACGACAACCATAGACATGTATAGCGTCAGTAATAGGGTGTAGTGTGACTGTGTGTTGGGGGGGTTGGGTTAGAGGAGTGGAGGGGGAGGTGTGTCGAGCAGCAGCTAGCAGCTTTGTGTTGTGTAGGTTCCAAGGGGTTGGTGGGGGGGGTTCTCAGTCCTCTACTGGCTGGAGTGCATGGAGGCCAGGTGGTCACTGTGCTGGTTCTGGGCCTGGAACCGGAGCCTCTGCTTGTTAGACTTCTTCTTTGGTTCTTTGGGTCGGTGCTTCCCTGATCCTCCTGAAACAGAAAGACAAGAAGGCCTATTAGAAAAGCAGTGCATCAATGTAAAAAAAAGAATAGTTTATTCCATCCATCCAACATGTATTCCATCCCTTTGGGGTCTCTCTAAAACCAGCTAATGCATATATACCATACATATTGTTCCCCTCCTTACCCACTCAAAACCAGCAGAGCTATGCCACTGGGCAGAGGGGTTGGCAGCAGGATTTTCCCCCCACCTCTCTCCCCATCACTTCCACTCACTCTGCTGGGGTACGCAGGGGAAATTGCACAACACTCTTTCCAAACTGGAAAGGTCCTCATTTGCCCAAGCCCAGGGTTAATGTATCTTAATGTATCCCAAGTGTCATTGGTGTGGGCAAAGCATGTCGGGAATCTGTGCTAATGGAACCGTGTTTGGCGGAACCTCGGTACCCCTGGTTCGCTATGACAGCGGCCGCTGAACCAAAGGCAACAGTTTGGCTGCCAAAAGACACAAATAATATAACGAGGTGGGTGTGTGTGTGTGTGAGAGTGAGAGAGAGAGAGAGAGAGAGGGAGAGAGAGAGAGAAGTGATGGGGGAAACATAAAATCTGATGGGGGAGGGAAACTAGAGTCAGGCTTGGATAGATGAGATGCTATCTGGATCCTGATCTGGCACAGCAAGAAATAAGGCATGCTATGGTTCGCCGAGGGGGGGAAAATGCTACATAAATGGATGTCTCAACGGTAGGTTTTCAAAAGCTGGCTCCGTGTCCTATTATTACACTTGTTCATGCCATTTCACTTAGGAAAATAGGGCTAAAGTGTATAATATGTGGCAGAATTACCTCTAATTACCTCCTCAAATGGCCTGGCCAAACGCCGGACATTTAAAACCGCAAAAAGAAATCTCAGCATCACTGTAAAATATATTTGAAAAGGGACACGCCTGAGGAAACGATATATATAAAAATTATCTGTTTTCGCTCTTTTAACTAAAGTAATGTTACAGTTACACAATATCAAAAAATTTCACATTTCAGAGTCATTTCCTGCCATTAATTCAAGCAATTTTTGGTCACATCGGCCATTCCGAGGGCGGAAAAGAATGTTGCCGGCACGCAATATCTTATTCAACAAATCCCCTCTTCAGAGCATAACGGCTTTAAAATCACATCTCATGGGGAAAACATTCATCTTGCTCTAAACTTTCCCTGACCTCCAATTGAAAAACATTAACAGCAAAGTTGCTATGCTTGTTTTAGTAAATGTTGCTTTCTATTCTCTGGTTGAGTTACAGTATGGTTATGACTGTTAGCATAACGCTCAAGTCAATCTGAACCATAGCTTTCTTTCCCTAATTGCCATCTAAAGAGGTCGTTTTCATTCGAAACAGCGTTGCTATGCGCTTCATAAACACGGGACTCAAAACTAATTACATTTGATGTCAATAAAGCACACGTTGCCGTATTAAAAAGGCCTCTATAGCTGGGATAGGCCCATATGGGCCATTCCATGGAGCCATTAGAACAATATCCGGTCTTATAAAAAAAATTGTCTGTTTGCGTGTTAGAGCGAGTTTGCGTGTTAGAGCGAGTTTGCGTGTAGTGCGAGTTTGCGTGTAGTGCAAATAAATGCTCACTTAAAGGCCTACAGTATAGCTTTCCTGGATAGTCAAGAACACAGAAAGGATATCATCTACACGGCTTTAAGATGTTTGTGAACTACATAACAGAAGGAATAGTCCCAAAAGTCCAAACTAAATTGAGCACCCCTCAAAGTATTACCTTGACATAATATGTATTTGTCCCAGGTCTGAGGTAAGTATGCCTCACGTCATTATTATGCTTCTTATATATCTAAATATTTCATTTATTCCCGGACAATGTGAACTGTGAAAAACAAACGTCTGGAATGTCATCAGAGCTGTCCAAGTGAGATGATTAACTCTCCTCTTTCTCTTTGACCACTGTGTCCACGAGAGCATGGACTACGCTGGGTTATATTTCATAACCAGAGTTCTCTAGGCTGACAGCTAGAGGGCAACCAATACCAAGAGAACTTAGATCTTCCCCCCTCTGGATCTGATATAAGGCTTGTGAGAGGGCACGTCACATAAGGGTCTCTTTCACATTGAGTATTTCCCAGGGCGTAGCACAGAGTGATTACACAAGGCTTTTATGATGTCATATTTACAACCAATGTAATCACTTAAGATGATTATGCAAGCCAGAGTTCCTAGAATATATATATTTTTTCATTTACGGGGAAATAAATGGTTAAAAAGTCAACTCGATTACTTGCCAAACAAGGAACAAATTCATAAATCGTTGAGCGAGTACAGATAATTTGTCTTGAAAGCAACAGAAACTTTCAAATAATTTTTTGACCCAGAATTAAAACTTGTTGCCAAAATTGATGAATGGCTTTTATTTCAGAAAATATCTTTTCCCCATGTTCTTTTCAGTTTTGGCCACATTTTCACATCCCTTCTGCAATCCTTAATTGCATAATTTTTGTTTGTTTTTTTGTAGATAAAATCTGCCAACTAAAGCTTTGTATGTGGACGGGTTCATAGTCAGAGTAAATTGATCAAACAAACAAAACATTTATAAGGAAATCGAAATGTTTTGCAGTTTTGAATGAGATGCAGAAGCTGTTGTGGTGGCAGGGGATGACCCCAACATTATCACTGTGTGTGTATTATAGTCATGGTGTGTGTGTACATGAGTATTTGTGCCTGTGTTCGAGTAAGTCTAATCTTGGTCTTATATCTGAGTCTGGTTCTGGTAAAGTGCTTGCTACCTGAAGAAAGCCCTGGAGTGCGCTCCATGCCTGTTTTTTGTCTTTGTCTAAGAGTAGGCTATGTACGTGTGTGCCTGGGTGTGTACGCTCTTCCATATCAGCTCAAGGTCTTTGAGAAATGTGTCTTGGACCCTCTAATGTCACATACAATCTTATCAGCTGCCAAAGCACCTGGCAGAGGCAGATTAGACTTCCCTACATGCACTGGGGTGGGAGTTCCACCCTGACCTCTACTGACTGGGA